>PVLA01008505.1:16226-87882 GCA_004027455.1 Hydrochoerus hydrochaeris | reverse complement strand
GAAGAAGGGATGAACACAAAAAAGGAGAGAAACATTTGATAAAGAATATAAAGAAAATATAGAATATATGAAGCAGATTCAAAGAGACTACCAGGAAATTAAAAACTCCATTGGAAGCTGGCAAAACTCCTTAAAAGAAACTAAGGATAGGCTATCAAAGCTTGAAGACAAGTTTGCAATTTGTGATCATGAAAGGAAAGATCTCTTAAAAATAACGAGGAAACAGGCAGTAACAATAGAAAGGCTAGAAGATGACAAGAGAATCTATCATATAAGAATAAGAAATGTGAATGAAGAAGCAGGAATACAAACAGGAGAATTACAAAGGCTATTCACAAAAATAATTAAGGAAAACTTCCCAAGCATAGGAAAAGAAAGTGACATTCAGTTATGTGAGGCATACAGAACTCCAGGCACCTACAACCAAAACAGAGCTAAACCCAGACATATAATAATCAAGATACCAGAAATTCAATATAAAAACAGAATATTAAAAGCCATCAGAGAAAAGAAACAGATTACCTGTAAAGGTAAGCCCATCAGAATCATGGCTGACTTCTTGACACAGACCATCAGATCAAGAAGAGCTTGGAGCAAAGTATTCCAAGCCCTGAAAGAAAATAACCTCCAGCCCAGATTGATGTACCCTGCAAAACTGTCACTAGAAATTAATGGAGAAACAAGATGCTTCCATGACAAAGAGGAACCGGGGGAGTTTGTGACCACCAATCCAACCCTACAGAGAATACTGAAGGACATTCTAGAGAGAGAGAAAAAAAAATACTGGATTTTAGGAACAGTGGCAGAAAGACCTCAATGAACAGGACAGGCAATAGAGTGAAGGAGAAAAGTAGACAAACACAGGCAGAAAATGAGGCAGAGAAGGATGGCTAGAATCTCTAACATAGATGGCCTTGATACACTATATTGTTAATAGTGCACCAGGATTTAAAACCCATGTTACTCACACCACTCTGCTTAGATGTATTTTATTCTGTTCCAGTCATTCTACTTGTACTAGATTTGAGGGCACAGACAGTTATCCCAAAAATAGCAGGATATAGTATGGTAATCATCCTTAATTTTCTATTAACTTAATCTAAAGCTCTGTATAAACTACACTGTTTAACCATGACTGATCATAATCAAATCTGGTTTGTTGGATCACTGTTTTGTATTGATAGATTTTATTCAAAGCTGTTATGATTGATAGTATCAAGTCTGAGGGTATAGGCAACTACACTGAAGATGACAAGATTCACTAAAATATCCACTCAGGTTTGATTATTACCTGCCTTTGAAGTTTTATACTGTGTACAATGTTTTATTTTTACTAATATTGTTACATACTGCTATATTCAATTATACTGCTATATTCAATTATGCCTGATGATATAGACAATTCTATTGAAGATAATAAGAGACAACACAGTAATCATTGTAGATCACCCTGTACTGTGGTTTTATATGACTTTTCAGTTTTATGCTTTTGTAGGAATTTGTTTTGTTTTGTTTTGCTATGTTTTTTTTCCTTCTAATACAGAAAGGATAGAAATACATGTAGAGACTGATGAATGCATAGCTGTTTGCAGTCTCACTGTTTGAAGATCTACTTTGTATGCTTTAATTTTGTAGCTTGAACAACTATTTCTAAGAGGACAATATGTAATTTATCAGCTAGTGATTTCTTACTGTTTATCTTTTTTTTGAAATTCTGTATTATCTCTACCCTTTACATGTGTTTTTCTCTTTAAGTTAAAAAAATTTTAACATAAAATGAAATATGGAAAATAACAAGTATTTCCAAGGGTGTGGGGAACACTTGTTGGAATGTAATTTGGTATGTCCATTATGTAAAACAACATAGAAATTCTTTGAAAAATGAAAACATGGAACTACTATATGCTCTAACAATATTCATTTGGGGTATATATTTAAAGAAAAAAATGAAGTCAGTGTGTGGAAGAAATATTTGTATTCCTGTGCTCATAGCAGCATTTTTTATAATAGCTAAAATAGAGAAATAATGGGTTTGTCAACAGATGAATGCATAATGTTTCCTTTACATTTAATGAAATATTATTCAGGCACAGCATGAAAGAATATCCCACCATTTGAGACAGTGTAGATCAATCTGGAGAACATTACGGCAAGGTGAGCCAGGTATAGAAAGCCATTGTATGATGCCACTGGAACCCAAGACAAGCTGACTACAAAGAAGAGTGGAATGGTGGTTGCCAGAAGTATGTGTTGGGATGTAATGCGTAGGACAAGGAGATGTTGGTCAAAGGCTACAAACTTTCAGTAAAGATTAATAAGCTCCAGAGGGGTAATGTACGGCATGGCGATTATATTTAATAATACTGTATTGTGTGCTTGAAATTCGCTAAGTGGGTCTTAAATGTTCTCATCACAAAAAATATCTGTTAACTACATTAGGAGATGGATTTGTTAATCCGCTTACTTGTGGTCATCATATAACAATGTGTATGTCTATCAAATCATCAGGTTACATACCTTAAATGTATCTTTTATTTGTCAGCTATACCACAATAAAACTGGGAATTGGTTGTATATAAAATAAAGGAAAATGATTATAAATATAGAAGTAGTAACTATAGAGATCTTTATATAAAAGTGATTATAGCATGGACTCAATTCAGCTAATTCTCACTGATTTTTCTAATGTACTTAAGTATGAGGGTTAGGTATAAATCACTTAGAACAGTATTTGGGAATATGCAGCAATATAAAAATTTGTCCATTGTTATTGTATTGTGCTTTCTTTTGTAGCATAACTAACTGTATTTCCATAAAATTTCAATAGTAAAAAGGAGAAGACTAAATATCCTAGCTTATTTATGTAGATAAAACTAGACAAGGATATTGTGGGGAAAGAACATTATACAATAATTATACAATACCAAAAATTGGTGGTAAAATTTTAAACATAAAGTGGCAGTTCTATCATTCTAAATGGACAAAAACTGAACATTTACAACCACTCCTATTCAATATAGTTCTGAAAACATAAGCTATAACAATTAGATAAGACAGAGAAATAAATAAGAATAGGAAAGGAAGAATTTAAATTATCATTATTCACAGATGTTATGATATTCTACATAGAAGACCCCAAAAACTCCATCAGAAGACTGCTAGATTGGCTGAAGATATGGCTCAGTGGTATAAGTACTTCCTGGTATTAACCTAATTTAGTAGCATAGCTGGATAACGAGTCAACACTCAAATATGAGCAGCATTCCTGTACCCAATAAACTCACTGAGAGAGAAATTATGAAAGCAACACCTTTTAAATAGCATACAAAAAATTAAATACCGAGGAGTCACTATAACAAACAAAGCAAAAGATGTATACACTGGAAACTACAGGACTCTGAGGAAGGGTATTGAGGAGGATATCAAAAATGGAAAGATATCCCTTGCTTGTGTATAGGAAGAACCAATATAGTGAAAATGGCCATACTACCAAAATCAATATACAAATTTAATATAATCCCAATCAAAATGCAATTAACATACCTCACAGAACTAGAGGAAACACTTCTTAAATTCACTTGGAACCAGAAGAGTCCTAGTATAGTAAATCTGGGCAACAAAGGCAAGGCAGGAAGCATCAAAATCCCTGACCTGAAATTGTATTACAAGACTACTGTGATACAATCAGCATACTATTGGCAAACAAACAACAACAACAACAAAACCCCATAAGAATTAGTGGACATGAGAATCAGTGGAAAATAATAGAAGATTCAGACACAACTACAAACATAACCATCTCATTTTTGAAAAAGGGGCAAATATGTTTACAGGAAGAAACTTCTTTAATGAATGGTGTTGAAAAAACTGGCACTCTACATCCTGAAGACTAAAACTGGGCCCATGTCTGTCACCATGCACTAAACTTAAGTCAAAATAAATGAAATACCTAAATATTAAAACTGAAAAACTAAATTGACTGGAAGAGTAAGTAGGTAGCAATCTTGAAGACATAAAGGTAGGCACAGAATTCATGAACAAAACCCAAACTACAAAGGAAATGCTTCAAAGAATCAACAGTTGGGATTTCGTATTACTAAAAAGCTTTTGCACATAAAAATAAATAACCAACAGAGTAAAAAGACAACTGACAGATGGGAAAAAAATTAGGCAATTTTCCCTCATACAGAGAATTTCTATTTAGAGCATGTAAAGAAGTGAAAAAAAATCAAACTTCCCCAAATCTAAAGAACCAATCAAAAATGGACATCTCAGATGAATACACATTTCTCAGATAAAGAAATACTAGTGGGAAACAAATATATGAAAACATGTTCAACATTATTGATCATTTAAGGGATGCAAATTAAAACAACACTGAAATTCCATCTCACTCTAAAAGAATGGCTGTCATCAAGAAATCAATGAATAACAAATGCTAGGCAGCCTGTAGGGAAAAAGGAATCCTTTTCCACTTTTGGTGGGAGGTAGACTGGTGCAACCACTGTGTCAATCAGTACACAGTTTCCTCAGAAAACTAGGATTAGAGGTCCCATTCGACCCAACTATTTCACTTCTGGATATCTTCCCAAAAGAATGAAAAACATCATACCACAATGCTACATGCGTACCCATGTTTATCGCAGCAATTCATAATAGCTACAACCCAAACACCCATCAACTGAGGAATGGATTTTAAAAAAGTAGTACTTTTATACAATGGAGTACTACTCAGCCTAAAGAAGGATAAATTCAAGATATTTAAAATTATATACGGAAAAAATAAAAACAGTGATACATAATTTCATATCAAGATAATAGGAAATTAACAATGGTTAATATAATGCATATTGCTATTTTCAAAATAGTTGCTCAGTTTATAAGCAGGTGTGAAAATTTGATTAAACAGTATAAGTACAAACAATTCTTTGCAATGAACTAAAAGAAATTATTAGTATAATTATTTTAGCTAGCTTGTAAATATATATATATATTTTTTTCATTCCTTCTTTTCTCCTTTCTCACATTCCAGTTGTTCTTTCTTTTTTTTTTTTAGCAGTTTCTTTCTCTTTCATGCTATCTATTTTTTACTTTGGATTTTATTTACTGTAAGTTTCTTTCACTAGGGAAACAATATGATGTTTACACATGTGAGTGTGATTTATTTCACTTATTAGTATTGTCTCTAGTTGCATTCATTTACCTCTAAAAGCCTCAAGTTTATCCTTCTTAATAACTGAGTAGTACTCCATTGATTAAAAATACCACGTCTTTTTTTCAATTTGACTGCATTAAGAAGCATAAAGCAGATATAACATGCTTCTGGGTGCATCTGTGAGCTGTTCCAGAGATGAGGCAGAGAGCACACTGAGGGGAAGACAAGACCTAGGACCCAACCTCTCAGGGGCTCCACACCGGAAGAAAAGCCAAGGGGAACAGGAAGGAGGAAGGCCTGCAGCCCGGGCTGGGGGAGATCCATCCTGACTGTGGGGACTTGTTATTTGTTACTGTCCTTGCCTGTGGATGTCACACTCCAGTTCCTTCAGCCTCTCCATGTGGACTCAGCCAGCAACTCTGCAGAGCTTCCAAGCCTGAGGCTCAGAAATGCATCCTCCATCTCCCCTGTTCCCCGGTTTCCAGCTTGCGGGACCTGGGCAGCTGCTGGACCCCCAGCTATGCAGGGTGCTGCCAGCTGTTGTGAGCCATTCTGCCCCTGGCCCTGTCAGCCCCAGGCATAATCTTACTTGTATATTTATAAAAATATTCATAATATTAAAAAAATCTTTTTCATCCATTCCTAAACTTGAGACTTTTATAGGTAAATGGATGCAAATTGAGGCCATTCATGCTCATCAGAGAAATAAATCAGACTCATTGTGAACACTATTTTCTCCCTGATGTGAGAAATTGAAAGAATAAATAAAGTCTAAGATGTACAATAAATATAGTGAAATAGGGAGAAACAGTCAAAAAAGAAAAAGGAACTAAGATGGGGTAAAGGGGAAAGGAAGAAAAATGCAAGTTAGTTACACTATTAGCGTCCCTTAGTTCATAGAAAATGAAGATTTGCACTAATATCAGTTGGAGACATTTTTAGGCCCATATCTAGTACTCTGAGTTTCTACTTTAAAGATAATAATATGCAATGTATTAACTATTGTTATTCTATCATCTTGTTATGAAATTTTGTTTTACCTTTTTTCCACAAAATAAAATTTTAAAAGTAGCAGTTCACATGAAGTAATATATTAAAATGATAACGTATCAGAACCTAGAGGAGATTTTGATCAGTAATACAAGAGTGAACAATTGTTTTCAACATAATATAATTTTAGTAATTAAAAAACAAAGCAAATGAGAAAATCTGATCAGTGCAGTTAACGTGGAAAAATTGTTTGATAGAAATAAATACCCATTGATAGTCAGAACTCTGAGAGACTGAGTCCCCTCTTGTGAGTATCATTTGCCTTGTAATGGCTGCCTTGACGTCCTGAATCAATTAAAAATGTTTACTATGGTCATTTTAACTTTGGGGAAGAGCCAGAACTTACCCAGTTTCAGCTTCAGGAAATAAGGTAGATGAGGAAACACTGTGATGTTATTGTTTGGTAGATGAGAAAACATTACGATGTTGTTATTTGGTAGCCCAAGATTGGAATTAATTGCCAAAATGTTGGAACTTTCAGCCTCATTTTCTCAATCTCCAGAATGTATACAGGGGTTGACGGTTGAGTTGATAGACAAAGGCCAATAATTTCACTAATCATCCTAGATAATAAACCTTCCAGAAGAACTCCAAGTTACTGGGTTTGCAAAGCTTCTGGATCCCTGAGCATGTGGAGGTGCTAGGAGAGTATGGCTTCAAAATGGCTTGTGAGCACCATAATGCACTCCCCCACACCTCATCCTATGAATCTTCTACCAGGTTGATCATCTGTATCCTTTGTAGTGTTCTTTATGCTAAGCTAGTAAATATGCCAAGTTCTTTCAGTCATTTTAGCACATTAATCAAATCCAAGGAAGATAAACTAGGCAACCTGATTAATAACCAATCAGTGAACAGTATTGGTGGCAATGTACTACACTTGGCATCTGAAATAGAGACAGGCTAGTGACTCTGAGCTTGTAACTTGTGAGATTTGGTGCTATCTGTAGGTACCTGGCATCAAAATTGAGATAAAGGACACCCATCTGGTGTCCATGGAGAATTCCTTGGTATGTGAAGAATTTTCTTCACATCAGGCCACAAAAGTGTTTGGTATTGAATGTGAGGGTAGAGAGGAAAAGCCGAATGAGTTGTTTTCCCAACGCATGTGTCGTCAGCTTTATGGTCAATACCCTGTCTTCATACACACGCACAAAAAGGCCAGAAGCAAGGGTGCCAATCTGTCCCTGTGCTTTTCCGTGGATACGTGTGGCAGCCCTGCATTCTTGCTGTCTCCCACCTTGTATCTAATTCCTAACAACAACAATAACAGCAAATCCCCAACCCCCACACTTCCCCACATATCCCACATGATTATAATTAAAAAACAAAAACAATCATTTACAGAATCTTCCAACTGAGATGCTCGTTTCAGAAAATGACTTATCCAACTTTATTCTAGCATCATCCAAACATTTTGATGTTCTGTAGAATGTCTTATATATTTGAACTCATCCAGTAAAATCACTTTGAATATCAAAAACTACATAGGCAAAGTTTTGAGACAGTGTTAGTCAACAACGATAGAAATCCATAAGCCAGTTGTATCCAAGTAGCAAGTTGGCAATTATTAAACTTTCAAAATCCATTAAAAACCAGCAAAAATACACTTGAATCCTTTAACAGTGATTTGGCGTTAACAACAGACAATAAGGTCCAAAGATGTGACCAGCTGTCTGGGGGCATGTGCCAAGGGTTATCCTTTTAACCAGGACTGCTGCTCAATAGCCAAGAATTGAAAGCAGTGTGTGACTGCCAAATATTTGTCAAGAATATAAAATCCAAGATTCTGGGGGTAGAAGATCACAAATAATGAAATCATGGAGCTCACCTTGCTTTATAGTATTGAAATGGCTAGGAATAACACAACTCTGCATTTGGATGAGTACAAGTGTAAAAGAAAAGGCATCTTAGACACTGCTGCTTTTGTAGGAGGTGGGTATGGTGGTATATGAGTCTTAACCTAGAAATCAGAACACAGGTGTTTGTCATTTTGGCTTGTGGAATTTGTGTGTGTTATTTAATCTTCCAGAACTTCTTCAACTGAAGTATTGGGGAAATTGTATCTGCTTTTCCTCCTTACAACCTAGATTGAGCTTCAATTACACCTGACGATCATGCATTCATTCACATAACAAATATATTTTAAGTATAAAATGTAACACTATCCTGCCCTTTGTCCTTGGATCACACAATCAAATTGAAGCATGGAGTTCATAGCATAGGCAGACATAAAAAATGTTTTAACCTTGAGTAAATCATCAAGACGTTCTCATCATTTTTGAAGCAGGAATGCTAACAATTGTCTAGTGTTTACTTCTTGAGGTTGCTGTTATAATTGATAGAAAGTACTAGGCAAGATACCTAGTGCACAGTGTAGACAATTATTTCATTGATATTATTGTTATTTTAGAAAGAATGTACTATGCGAAAGGATTCCGTCTTTGCAGTGTCTAGGGTCTTAGCTCCATTCCCTAGTGACTGTGTATCTGAGTCTTTACAGAAGGGGTAAGGGTGGGTGGGGAGAGTTGCTGGAGGGGCAAAGGAGTGAACACCAGGAGTGAGGAGAGCAGGTGTGTCTGTTTGCAATGTGATGCTTGTTTAGTTAGCACATTCAGGGAGGCGGTGAATGTAATGACAACGTGGTATGGAGATACATTCACCTGCTGTGCTGTGCTGTCCTTATAGAGGGGTTATCTGGAAGGCCTTTCCTCTAGGAGTCTAGTAATTGTGAGCTCTAGTGTGGCATTTATGCCAACACAATCCCAAGCTCCGTGGAGAGCAGAGATTGAGTTTCCTTCACACCTGTGCTCCTAGATGGCCTAGGACCTGGTGATCAGTCAAGACTCAATAAACACATATGATGGAAGAACTACAATGAGTAGAACAAAGCATTGAAGTGCCGAGAAACAGGAGCGGCTGACTTTGCTGAGTGCCTACAAAGGTTTCAGAAGCAGTGAGGTCCGTAGGAACCAGATCGGGATCTTTGTGTGTAACCTGCTGGACTGTCATTTTCTAAATGAAAAATTTTTAGGCATAACATGACTTGTTCTAGTGATTTCCTAGGACCTAGAAAGTTCACTTCCTTGTCCTTTGAAACTTTGGAATATCTTTTCCTACAGCTGCTGATTTATTGACATTACTACAGTTATATCATCTTGATCTTTCTGGGCTAAGTAACAGCTTAAGTAGAAGAAATATATTTTCTAAACTCAAAGCTGGAATGCATGATCTAATGAGGATAGTTATGAGAAAAAGAGAACAGCATGTTTGAGATGGCAAGTGTCTTGGTTAACCTTAATAACCTCTTGTTGTTACTAGTATATCATGTTGCATCCTGGTACTTAGAGAATTCTCCGAGTCCCTAGGCCATTGCCTGTGGAATGAAAGACGAATTGAAGGTAAGAGTCACTAGAATTCCACACGGGTATGGAACCTTGCTGATAAGAAGAGAAAACAGAAGGGGAACTTTGCAATTAGAATTGCATGCCTATGGGGAAAAGGAAAAGAAAATCCAGGCTTTCTTCACAGTAAAATAACCCTATTTTCATAAAAGAGAAGAAAATAAATTTAGTAAAGGAAAGAGAATAGAAAATAAATTCAGTGTTGTCTATTACCATGGATCCCATGTTGGGAACTTGAGGTCATCACTGATTCTCTTTGAGACTTACTTCTTCGTGTGGAAAACGGAGCAAACAAATTCTTTTCACAGAAAATTATCTGTGTGGAACACCTGGAATATTATCCCCCAAACATATAAGCAAACTGAACTTTTAATAAAGAGGGATTATTGTCCTAGCAATTAAAAATAGTAGAAAGGAATCAAAGAAGAGAGAAAACTCAGAGAAGAAAAGGAAGAGTTGGTGAATTTCAAGAATAAATGATACAAGCATACCACAAAACAAGATTGTGAAACTTCAGTGTCAGAGTAGCTTCAAAGACTCTGAGGGGGAGAGAAACTGATGGAAAGCTGATGGAATCACATATGTAGAAGTGATCTGAAAATTTAGAGAAATCTCCCCACTACAAGAAGCCATCAAATCCTGAAGGAAGGTAACCACAAAGTGAGTAAATAATAGACTTTCACAAATGGACATAAGAGCATTGCCTCAGATGTTAGCTCACAGCTCCAGAATTTAGGGAAACAGAAGTGATAGATGCTCTTGCCTGCCCAGCTGGCTGTAATCTAAATACCCTTTTAAGCAAGGAACCAGGCAGAAGCTTTGTATGCAAGCTAATCTTATATGTGTGTTCCTACATTTAAAAAGAAAAACAACTACCCATACCATGGATCTTCAGTATAGAGCACACAGATGTTATGTGAGATTTTTCATGCTCTGTTGCTAACCCTGAGAAGAGGTCATAAAGCTGAGTTTGTTCGCAGCATACCTGAGTCCAAAATAAGAAAATGAGCTTTAGAATGAAAACCATAGGCCTCCTCTTGGAAAGATCAGGTCTCATATTTTCAGCTAATATTTACTATATAACCTTACCAAGTCCTTGGAATTTCTGAGCTTCCGACTTTTGTGTAAAATGAACATATTTAATTTTACCTACCTACTTACCTTATCAAGTTGTAATGACCAAGTATAATAAAGCAGGTAAAAGTTAAACGAGTAGTTGTTACTATGAAAGCATCAAGTAGGTTATTGCTGAACAGGCCTAAGTATCTCAAGTAGACATCTACTAGAGAGATATCTGGTATACCAGTTAACTACTCATAATTCTGTGTGGGTTAGTGACATTATGTCCTAGGTTCTCAGAACATAAGGAATACAGCACAGCCCTTAACTTTTTCAAGCTCACAGTCAGTAATTGACTGGAGAGAGATGGAAATGATAACATGTGATTACTCTTTCCCCTGGTATTACCTAAAGGATCTTACTTTCTCTGACCATGCCTCAGTGTTTCTTACAGGAAAATATGAAGAGAAACAAAATGGCTTGCACAAACATCTAAGGAAGGAGCTTTGTTTTGCTAGTTACAGAACCTGCAAAATAAAATACATTTTATTTGATTTGCTTTACATCACCTTTCTGTTACAGAAAATTAAGGAGAGCTCTATTTTGCAGAGATACAGGGAGTTACTTATGCTTTGGAAGATCTACATGGAGAGAGAATCTAGTTTACAATTCATATTGTGTGGCTGTAAGCCATATAATACTGAGTCAACTAAAAGGAGAGAAAGATTGCAAGCAGAAAAGCCATTTCTCAGCCCTAGAATCCAATATCACCTACATATCATTTTTAATGTCTGAACTTACAGTTCAAAGAATCATTGATTTAGTGTTTACCAGTGTGCCATTTAAATCTCTAAAATCTGCCTTAAATTACCTAACCTATGGTCTAAGTGAATGCTTTTATTCTCATATGCATATACTACACAGATTGCTGATTAATCAAACAGAAGGTCCTCCACAAGAGCTAAAATGTGTACTCTTATTATCTGTACTTACACTTAGTCATTCAAAAAGACTAGGCTGGCAAGTCATGCAATTCCCAAATGACATTAAACCTTTCTAGAGGAATAAAATGTATTTTTCAATATGTAAGATTAACCTTCAATCTCCGCTTAACCCCGAGGATAAAAGAGAAATGATATTAGGATGAAAAATGACAATAGCTATCCAATGTAAAATAATTAAGGATAACCCATATCTTTCTTTCTCTCTCTTTTTGTGCTTGGTTGTTCTTGGGACCAATCTATTTTTTTAATGGTTAGCAAATTGGCTAGGAGCAAGTAGGGATGAAGAACCTGATTGATGTCTGACCTACTTACCCTGAGAAGGAGGACAGTCACAGAGCAATGGAAATTTTGTGCATAGCTGCTTTGAAGGAGACAGAGTAAGTGACTGCGTGCCAGGAGGAGCCTGAGGTTTCTGATGTCCCCGAAGTCTCCCAGGTGCCTTGGAAGCAGACTTCCTTCCTGTCTGACAGTATTTATCACATGGACAACATCAGGACATCAGAAGGTTATTGTTTCCTGAGTGCATAGTTAGAAGCCACAGTAATTTTCATTTCCTTTCTTAGCTTATCTTCCTACCAAATTAGGAAGAGAGTGATACCTGGAAGTTTTCATGTCCAGGTTGTGTCAGAATTTAAAAATTCAGTCCTTTGTTTTTTTCAACACATCTGAAGATGAAACCAACGAACTAGAAAAATGGCACCCACTCTGAAGATTTGGGATGCTGTTCACTAGGGTATTACGAATTAAAATTTTAGAAATAAAATTACATTTTAAGACTAATAGTTATATGGAAAAATAATTATAATGTTATAACCATATAATGTCATAACGTCAAATTCATTTAAAACATTAAAAATGACAAACAAAGAGAAATTCAGGAATATTTTTAAAATGAATATGCGTTTTTCTCTCAACAACAGTGTCTGGGTAAGTTATAGAAAAATCACGGATATGTAAGCTGTTATTCGGTCAATGGACAGTGGAGCATGCCCGGGTGGATCTGTAGACTCAGGAGGGCCCTCCAACTCCTGGGTATGCAGCCCAGGTTGCAGAGTATGAATATTCTTTAATAGAATAAAATGATCCCATGAATACTCCAAGTCATTTTCTCTCTTGTTGCAAAAAGTTGTCAATTATTTTATGTGTTATTCCTCATTGAGAATTTACATTTATTGGAGAGCATTTGAGTGATGAACAATGCTTAACAATTGGGATAGAATATGAATGGTAGTTTACAATTGGTACAGTTCAGAAGTTTAACATACAAACTTTGTCAGTTTTTCATATCCAGGTAAAGAGTCAAACAATATATAATAGTTCCCAGAGTAATACTTAAGATAAGAGATTGTTCTGTCAATAAATATATATTTACCGCCTGGTGCTATGAGAGGCAGGGTCATGTATAACTCATTTGTGTTACCAATTAGCAAAGCAAAACTGTAGATCTCACTCCTCCTCAGTCAAAACAATCTTCTCCACAGTAAGAACAATCCTCCGGCAGTCTTTAATAAGATTCTAAATAAATAAGCAATGTGGATAGTCCTATTGGCAGTGTTCAAGTTAAAGCATGAATAGCTGATGACTTTCTAACAGGATAATTTACATTTAAAAGGTTTTTTTTCTGTTTATCCCCACAAGTTGTCTGATTGGGAAACAGTTTTACAGACAGGGAGAAGGGCTATAATTTTAAACAGGATTTTTCTGGGCCAAACTTATTTAACATCTTATAGTTCTTTGAAATTGATGTTAAGAAAATGTACTATTATGTCACTGTACAGGATGATCAAAATATGGGGTGAATGTTTAAATTTTTTTTAAAAAGTATAAGAAACATACATCGCCATTCATCCCCCTGAAAATACTCTCCTTTGCTTTGAATTCATTTATCCCATCGTTCTTGCCATTTTTGGAAGCAGTTTCAAAAGTCCTCTTTTGTGAATTATTTTATAAGATATGATAAAAAATACAATGACTGCTCTTCCAAGTGCCATTCAACAGAAAGGTAGACTGATAAAAACATTATAACATATCTGCATCCACCTTATTCACCTAATTTGGTACCCTGTGACTTCTGGTTCTTCACCAAATTAAAAAGATCGTGAAAGAAACATGCTTTGAATTGATTCATGACATCGATGCAGCCCCAATAGTACAACTAAAGGCATGCACAAAAGAACACTTAGAGAACTGCTTCAGAAAGTGGTAAGAACAGTGGGATAAGTGTGTTCAAAGTGAGGGTATTTTGAGAGGGTTTAATGGCAGTGTGGTTTTTTTTTTTTAAACTGTAATATATTTTAAAATTCGTTTTAATTTTACACATTCATCATATTCTTCAATCCCTCCTCACATATGTGAATGTGGTTTGAATTTTCTTCCATGAGAAAAAGCTGTCCACACTAGGAATCATATTATATGGAAGAACTATGCTATTATCTAGATGTGTGACTTTGAACCAACCGCTTCACTTCTACGATCCTCAGGGTTCTTGATTTTATTTACAGTGGAAGTTGAGTGGACTCATCAGAATGGCTGAGTAGTTTTTTTGTGTAGTGATCCCTATTCTCATGGTCAGCAGAGAATATTGGGCTGATCTGCCCAGGCAGACCAACAGAGAACTCCTTTACTCTCAGGCTCCATGCATCTGTGCCCCTCCCTCCACCCCTGGCATTTCCATTGAAGAAAAAATGCACAGAAGGAGCAAATATATGAGCATTGTTCAATCAGCTCCAGCTCTAACTTTTTCTGAACGTGTATGTTTTTTCTCTATCACGTTCCCATTCATTGTGCTCAATCATTACAGAAATTCAAGTAGTCTAAGAATTTAGCTGTTAAATTAAGGAGTCCAAATAAATATTTGGTTAAAAGAAATAAGGAAACATCAATCTGCATTCATTCTTATTAAAGTCTCTGGGATCTAATATCTTTTAAAATGTCTTTTATGTTTTCTAAGAATTCTGCTTGGAAGCAAAGAGGCACTGGACATTGAGAAGGACAAATAAGGCAGACCTCTCTTTCCCACAGCTCCTTCCCGCAGTCATCACAAGCATGGACATACTCACCCCCTCCCACCTGCCATCAGCTACGTGCTCCTATGATTAAAGTGATTGGAAGTTTGACTTCAACAACAAAGCCACATGGATGCCAGAACATAAGGCCTATCTGCAAAAGATTGGGCAAACACCTTCACCTTAAACACTTTGCCTTTAAATAAAATTTTCTGTTATATTTTTTATTGTTTCAGCTAATGAAAACATGAAAATGGCAGGATTTGACCAGAGAGCCAAAAAGCATGGAGAGAGGACCAAGCACTTGCCACATGTAATTCAAACACAGAATGCATGGGAGTCACAGGAAGCCATTGGGAAGGTTAATGTATTTTGGAAAGTATTGTACAGGCAAAATAGTTTTCCACATACCAATGATTTATAAACATAAATCTAACAAAATATGATTTTATAACTGAAAGAGTTTTGTCCTAGAATAAATTACTATATGGTCATGGCTGTGGTTTAACAGTCGTGGCGGTAGCCTAACATGGCAGAAGGCCAAAGCAGAAATGCCTACCACTTCCTGCTTCTTCCTCAGCCCTAATTGCAACTCCCCTTCTTGTTTGTGCACATAGAGGGTTCCAATCAGCTCCTCGTGCATCACCAAGCCTGGCCCTAAGTATCACCCCAGTCAGAGAAAGTCAGGCTTCTATAGTCATGGAGTTCTCTCCACATCCTCAGAATAAAGGCTACTTTTTATTTTATATCTTTTTCTTATTGCATCGAAAACCTAACAATACCTAGAGAGCTTGGCTTACTCCATTTGGTAGTTGGGATGTCATCTTCCATGGCATTTGGGATCTGCCCCAGAAACTGAGAAAGCACGTTTTTGGGTGTGTCTGGGTGGGTCGTGGAGGCATGACTTTGGGATCTATGTCTGGTCCCAGACCAGTTACTCTTTGGGCTGTTTCTCCTGTTGTGCTTCCCAGCAGCCATGAACCATTGCTCCTCTGTGCCTTCCACCATGATGTTTCTCCTTGGAGCTGGCAGACCTGAGTTAAAAACATGACTTACATCAAACCTTTTCTCTTTTGTGACTGTTGGGTCTTGTGTCCAGCAATGACAAAGCTCACTTTCACAGACAGACTAGGCTCCCACCTGTACAGTGGTTCATCTAGAGCAGTGACGGTGAACATTTGAGAGACCAATGCCCAAAATACAACCCAAAATGCACTTATTTATCCCAAAATGCCAACACTGAAATTAAACCTGAGTACTGGGGTCTTAGTTTAGAAAAAAACAACTCACACATTTTTCATTTTAAAAGAAAAGTATAATTACACACCTGCTACAGTGTCACCATCACTGATCTAGGCTGTTTTGTTCAAGTCACAGCCAAATAATCTTAATGTCTTGGGGGAATCTCATGTGGTTTCTTTGATCTAGTGAACCAAGTGTGAGTATGAACAGAAGTCAAACTTGTCCCTAAACTTTGTTCTGCCACTACTGCTTTCTTCTTTTTATTTTATTGGTATGTATTTACAGTTCATGACGTTTATGTTCATCTCAGGGAGTAGGTGTGTGTACTTAATATACCTTGTTTCATTTTTAAATCGCCTTTCCCTTACCATCCACCTGTCTCTCTCCAACTTTAAGTCCCTTTTCTCCATTTTTATTCTTGTTATTTTTTTAAAGTAGTAAAATACCACAGAACAAGATGGGACAAAGCCAACTGAGACAGTGTAGTGAAATTGGTACAGAACTTCACAGCAGGTCACTGGGATAACAGTAATAGGTCCCATAGTATATCTCGTTTTCTTCACAATAGTTGTTCTTTCAATCAGGTATAGCAAAATCAAAGGAAATACAGAACATTATAGAACTTATCAAAACAGAACATTGAATAGAGCAATACCATTAATCAGAACAAAGCAAAACAGTGATAAAAATATTTGTCTTCAAAGAAATGATAGAAGGAAATCCCCTTTATCTGCTATATTGCATAGAGTCAACCTCGCAAGAGATGCTCAGATCTCTGGCTTCCACTTGCTTACTGCAGGGAAGCGGGGGGGGGGGCGGGATATGGATGTTTGAATTTCATCCTTCGCCGATAGGCTCATAGCCACCTACCAGGGTGGCAAGCTGGTAGCTTGGTTTCCCAGAGCCCTAAGTTCCAACATGATGCAGATCTCAGGAGACATTGATGGTTCTCACCCTGGGGTGGCAATGGCTTGCTCGGCCTTAGCCACTTACCAGGGCAGTGAACTGGTTGCTTGGTTTCCCAGCACCCAAAGTTCCAACATAATGTGGATCTCAGGAGGCTCTGATGGTTCTTGTCCTGGGCCTTGCTGGGCCACAGTCACTTACCAGGGAGGCCACTTGTTATTAATTTTAACTCATGTATATGACATATGTTTACATTCATTGAGGTATTAGGTTCCTGTATATGGCATATTTTCTTACTTTCTCTCACCTTCCACTCTCCCTTTACCCTTGGTCATCAGGACCCCTCGCCATTTGCAAGAGATGTATCATCTTATTTCCATCTATAAGTCCCTTTTTGTGCTCTTTTTTTTGTGGTATGCCTTACTCAAATGAGAGACACCATATGATATTTAAGCTTGTGTGTCAGATTTATTTCATTCAACACAGTGTTTCCTAGGTGCATTTGTGTTCTTACAAATGTCTCCTACAGAAGACAGTCCATGCTTGATGATCTACTACAGATATGAGACAGGCACTGGGGTGAAATCACTCCTCTGGGGAGGCTCCCTGGGAAGGCTCTGCCCCACAGCCTGGCATAAATGTTTCAGGCTGGAAGGTGGAGAGAGAAGTGGATGTCCCACAGGGCTCTGGGCCACCTTCAAGCTCTGTCTCCTGACTGCTGTGAACTAAGCAGCTTTTCTCTGCCTTGCTCTTCTGCTGTAATGCTCCTGCCATGGGTCCAGATGATCATAAATTGACTGCTGTGAAACTAGAGAGATATCCAAGAAGGCTGATTGATAGGTAGCATGATAGAGAGCCTCTCTGAGAAAAACAACTCAGGTGCTAGAATCTGACACCACAGAGAAAACCAGATGAAAGGAGAAGAATTCTTGTGACCCAGGAAGAAACTGAGGAAAAATAAAAATAAATAAAATTTTAAAAAAGAAGAAGTGTGGATGGAGTGCTGGAGCTGGGTATGTCCGGTATCTATGCTGGGCACGTCTTAGAGTCAGGTGACTCATGATCGACCTGAGGTTGCATCCCCACTGAGAACAGGGGTTGGTGAGCTTGAGATCCTTGGCAGGAGGAGGCGCTGCATCGGGGAGTGAAGATGGCAAGTGGAGTTGCATGAACTTTGGTGAGTGCTGGGAACTGGATTCCCCAGAGTGAGATCACTGGCAGGATGACATATTGGATTTGGGCAGGACAGGCTTGAATCAACAGCTGAGGTGGCTTCAGTCAGCAGCTCCTGGCCCAAAGTGGATTGGTAAGATCTGCTTGGGCTGGGCATGCCCCTGGTCAGGACCCAATAGCCAGGGATGAAGCTGCCCTGAACCTGTGACATCCACAGGGCACAGACTAATGTGCTGAAGACACTCACTGGTTGAGAGGGGAGGGGTTGGTTCACACCACCCCTGCGTGCACCTCACAGATCAATAGCAGACAGGAGAGGGTAGCACTGCCCTAGCCAGTAAGCTGCAGAGGGACTGTAAGCAATATGTAAAGGTCTGGAGACCTCCACCATTCACCTGTCTGAAAGAAACCAGAAACATGACGAGACAGAGAAACAACAAAAATCCTCCAACCACTGACCGAGGGAAAATAAACCCAGGAGAGGTAAACACAGAGGAAATTGAGAGCAGCAAACATGCAATATCAGACACTGCCTCATCAGAAATAAAGAAATACTTCTGTGACTTCATTGACGAATTTAAATCTGAAATTCTAACTCAGGTGAAGCAAGATATAAGAATATTAATAAAAGAAATTCTGGGTACTCCTCAAGGAGACACAAATGGAAGAATGGAAGAACCCAGAGAAAGGAGAGAAGCCTTTGATAAAGAATATAAACATCTCAAATACATGAAACAGATCCAAAGAGAATATCAGGAAATTAAAAACTTCATTGAAAGCTGGCAAAACTTCTTAACAGAAACTAAAGACAGACTTTCAAAACTTGAATATAGATTTGCAATGTATGATCACAAAAGGAAGGATCTTAAAGACAGACTTTTAAAACTTGAATATAGATTTGCAGTGTATGATAGTGAAAGGAAGGATCTCTTAAAAATAACAAGGAACCAGGAAGTAATGATACAAAGGCTAGAAGATGACAAGAGGATTTATAACTTAAGAATAAAAAATATGAATGAATAAGCAGGGACAAATACAAATGAAATGAAAAGGCTATCCAAAGAAATAATTAAGAAAAACTTCCCAAGCATAGGAAGTGATATTCAGATATATGAGGCATACAGAACTCCAGCCAGCTGTAACCAAAACAGATCTACACCAAGACATATAATAGTCAGGATCCCAGAAATCCATTGCAAGAACAGAATATTAAAAGTGGTCAAAGAAAAGAAACAGATTACCTATAAAGGAAAACTCATCAAAATCACAGTGGACTTCGCGATGCAAACTATCAAATCAAGAAGAGTTTGGAGTTAAATATTCCAAGCCCTGAAAGAAAATAACCTCCAATCCAGATTGATGTACCCTGCAAAACTGTCTCTCAAAAGTAATGGAGAGACAAAATATTTCCATGACAAAGAGAAACTGGGGGAGTTCATGACCACCAATCCAACCCTGCAAAGAATACTGAAGGACATTCTAGAGAGAAAGAAGAAAATCTCTAGGATTCCAGAAACAATGGCAGAAAGGTCTCAATGAAAGGAGCAGACAGTGGAATGAAGGAGAAAATTAAACAACAATATCAGAAAAATAGCATAGCAGAGATGAGGCAGAGAAGATTGGCTATATGACTGTTTTGTCCTGACTGATTTTATTCAAATCTGGTATGCTTGAGGGTGTCAAGTCTGGAAGTAGGGGCCACTACTCTGGGGATGGCAGAATTCAATAGGATACCCATTCTGGTTTAATTATTAACTGCCTTTGAAGTCCTATAATGTCTCCAATGTTTGGTTTTTATTAATAGTGCTATGTACTGCTAAGTTTAATTATACTATGCCTGATGACACAGACAATTTTATTGAAAATAACAGGAGACATCATGGTGACTACTGTAGATCACCTAGTATTGTGGTTCATTTCATGTTTCTTTAGGAATTTGTATTGTTGACTTGTTTAGGTTTGTTTTTCCCTCTAATACAGAAAGGCTAGGTATGTATGTAGAGACTTATACATATGTAGAACTTCTAAACAGTTTATGAGAATTGATTATAGTTATTGTAAAAAAGGAGAGAGGAAAGGAAAGTATTCTAAAGGATATAACTGCATGTACGTTTGAGTGTGTAGGACTGATGACCATATTACTAAGTTTTTGTTGGATAAATGAACAGAGCTGATTGCAGTCTCACTGTTTAAAATGTCTACTTTATATGCTTTACTTTTGTAACTTGAACAACTACTTCTAGGAGAAAAATATGTGATTGTCAACTAGTGATTTCTTACTAGCTTTTGGGGTTTTTTTTGAAATTTTGTATTATTTCTACTCTCTTTCTGTTTCATTTTTTTTGTTAAATAAAAAAAATGTCTCCTACAAACTTATCCTTCTTTATAGCTGAATGGTACACCATTATGCATAGATACCATATTTTCTTTATACATTTTTCTGATGATTGGCATACAAGATCCTTCCAGGATTTAGCTATTATGAACTGTGTTGCTAAAATCATTGGTATGCATGTATCACTGCAGTACAGTGTCTTTAGCTTCAGATACCTAGAACAGAAATATCTGGATCATATGGAATTTATACTTTTAGTTCTTTGAGAAATTTTCACACTGACTTCTGTAATGATTGTATTAGTTCACATTCTTACCAGTAATGTATAGGGGGTTTCTTTTTTCACCACAGCCACACCAGCATCTGTTAGACATTGACTTTTTCATGATTACCATTCTTTTTGATGTAAAATGGAATCTTAGCATTGTTTTACTTCACCTTTCTTTAATGACAAAAGATTTGAACTTTTTCTTCATGTCTGTTGTTTGCTTGTATTTCTTCTTCTGAAAAATGTCTATTCATTTCATTTGCCCATTTCTTGATTGGGTCTGTTTTTATTTATTTACTTTTGAGGACTTCATATATTCTAGACACAGTCCTCTGTCTGATGAAAAGCTGCCAAAACTTTTTTTTCTCATTCTGTAAGTCGTCTCTTCATTCTGCTAATTGATTCCTTTACTATGCAGAAGTCTTTTCATTTAATGTAGTTCCATTTGTTGATTCTTTCTGTTATTTCTTTTGTAATTTAAGTACTATATAGAAAATCCTTCCCTATACTTATGACTTCAAGTGTTTTACCTATTTTATTTTCCAGAAGGTTTAATGTGTCTGTTTTAATGTTTAGATCTTTGATTCATTTTGATTTTTATTTAGTACTCAGTGATAGATATGGGTCCATTTTCAATCTTCTGCAAACAGATATCTAGTTTACCATTTGTTGACTAGGTTATCTTTCCTCCACCATATGTTTTTGGCCTCCTTATCAAAGATCAAATCGCTGACCATGTGTGGGGTTGTTTATGTATGTTCTTTTCTGTTTCACTGATTCACGTGTCTGTTTTTGTGTCAGAACTCTGCCATTTTTGTTACTGCTGCTTTGTAGTACAGCTTGAAGTTGGGTGTTGTAATACCTTCTGCTTTACTCAAGATGGTTTCTGTTATTCTGAGTATCTTCTGATTCCATATGCATTTTAGGATTGTTTTATCTGGGTCTATGAAGAATGTCGATATTTTAATTAGGATTTTGTGAAATCTGTACTACAGTTTAGAGAGTATGTCTATTTTGGCAATACTGGTTCTACCTATCCAGAAGCAGAGAATATCTTTGTGTATTCTGATGTCCTCATGAATCTCCTTTTTCAGTGTCCTGTAGTTTTCTTTGTGGAAGTTTTTAATTTCTTTGATTAGGTTAATTGTTAGGTATTGAATTTTTCTTAATTCTAGTGTGACTGGTATCGTTTTCACAATTCCTTTCTCCTTGAGTTCATTATCAATGTACACAAATGTTATTGATTTGTGTGTGTTGATTTTAAATCCTGATAAATTATTAAAGTTAGTTATTAATTCAAAGAGTCTCTTGGTGGAGTTCATTGGGCCTTCTATGTGGAGTATGTCATTTGCAAATCATAACTGACTTCCTTTTTCCTATATACATCTTTATTATTTCTTTCTCCTGCTTGATTTCTTAGGCTAATGTTTTGAGTACTATGAAGAATAAAAGTGAAGATGATAGTGATTTTGGAGAGAATGATTTCAGTGTTCCCCCATTTAATATGATATTGGTTGTTGCTTTGTCTTAAATATTTTTTCATCAAATTCAGGTGCATTCTTCCTATACATATATTTTAAGAGTTCGTATCATTAAAGAGTGTTGGATTTTATCAAAAGTCTTTTATGCATCTATTGATATGATAATGTGGTTTTGGTCCTTACTTCTATTTATTAATTTGCATATGTCAAACTATTCAAGCAACTCTGAGATGCAACCTTCTTAGACATGATGTAACCTTTTGAGGATGTGCTGCATTCTATTCACTAATATCTTGTTGAGGATTTTTACATCTAGGTTAATTAAGGAGATTGGCCTGTAGTTATCTTTTTTTATTTGCCTATTTATCAGATTTTGAAATGCTGATGTTGGCTTCCATAAATGAGTTTAGAAGCACTTCATCCCTTAGCAGTTTCTTTGAAGAGCTTGAGGAATATTGGTGATAAAACATCCTTAAAGATTTTATAGAATTCGGAAGTGAATTCATTTGACCCTAGAGTTTTTTTAATTGGTAGGCTTTATTGCTGTCTCAATTTCATTGCATGCTACTGAATTATTCAGCATTTTTGTTTCATTTCAGTTTTGCTTTGGTAATTTGTATGAATCCAGGAATCTATTCATTTCTTCATGATTATCCAGTTTGTTGGAATTCAAATTTTCATAGTAATTATTATCTTCTGGACTTCTGCTGAGTGTTTTGATTTCACTTTTTCATTTCTCTTTGCATTGATGTGTGTTTTTTCTCTTCATAAGTTTGACTGTTTATCTATTTTATGCATTTTTTCAAAGAACTAACTCTTCATTCCATTGATTCGTTTTTGTTTTGTTTTGTTTTGTCTCAATTTCATTGATTTCTGCTCTAATCATTGTTTTTACCCTCTTTAAATTTGGTTTTGGCCAGGGTTATTGTTGCTTTTCAAGTATCCAAAGGCTTCCCATAACGTTATTTGAGTTCGCTCTGTTTCCCTAAGGTTAGCATTGACTGCAGTAACCTGCTCTTTTAGGACTGCTTTCATTGTATTCCAGAGATTCTAGTGTATTGTACAGGCATTGTCACTAACTTCTAAAGGTATTTAACTTCTTCTCTACCCACTAAGTATTTAGGAGTGAGTTATTGATTTTCCAGGAACAAAGATTTTCTGTGATTTCTTCTGTGATTGATTTCTATTTTCATTTCATAGTGGCTTGATATTAAACATGGAGTGATTTCAATTCTTTCATATTTATTTAAATAGGCTTTGTGAATTAGTATGTGATCTATTTTGGAAAAAACTAGCATGTACTGGGGAAAAGAATGTACACTCCCTTGTAGTAGGGTAGAGTACTCTGTAGATATCTATTGAGTCCATATATTCAAGGGTATGTTTCAGCTCTTACATTCTTTATCAATATTTTTTATTTACTTGATCTATTTCTTTGTGAAAGTGGGATAATAAACTGCCATTTTATTTTTGCAATATTTGATATTTTATGCTCAGCAGTACATTTTTATGTAAATTTGTGCTCTTCTATTCAGTGCATATTCATAAGCATTATTTTCTCTTGTTAGATTAGTCCCTGATCTAGGATGTAGTAAAGTAATAAATTTTAGCTTGAAGTTTATAGTGTCCGAGATTTAAATTCTTAACCTGTTTTTAGGGTCCTGGCACATGAACTATTATTTTCCATTCTTTGAACTTTAGTCTATAAATATATTTTTTGGATTAGATGAGTTTCTTGAATGCAACAGACTGTTGGACTCTGTTCTTTTATCTATTCTGGTAACTTGTGTCTTTTAACTGGAGGTCATTAACACTGCAAGATATTATTAAGAGTTGTTAATTAATATCATTGCATTCTTTGTTCATGACATTTGTTTTAATTTTTTTTCTTGTCATTTTTTATTGTTGTTGCTTATCCATTAATTTTACTAAGTGCTTTTCATTTCATTCCATATGTTTTGGCTTTATTTGTTTAATTGTTTCTGTTTAGGATAGTTGAGATATTTTATATCTTAGGGCTTCAACTACTTCACTGTAAGATTTTCTGGCTTTAGGATTTGTGATGAGAAGTCTGCTTTAATTCTAATGAGTTTAACTTTACATGTGATTTTTTTGTTCCTCTCTTCTTTTAAAATTTTTATTTTTTTTGTTAGACATCTGGTAATTTAATAAGGATATATCTTAGTAAGCTTCTTTCATTATTGTAATTTTGTGTTCTGGAAGCCTCACTTATATGTTGAACATTTTCTCACACTTGAGAAATTTTCTATTACAATTTTCTGTAAACAAATTAATAATTCCATCTATATTATCACCTAGCTTTTCTTTAACTCCAGGTAGTCTTAGATTGGTCTTTTTAGTGTCTCCTAGTACCTGGTGAATGATTTCTTTGTGTGTGTGTGTGTGTGTGTGTGTGTGTGTGTAGCTTGAGTACTTTGTCATAATTTATCATTTTTCCTCAATTTCAAACACTCTTCATAATTATCATTTCTGCAACTTATAAATTTTATATAATTTTTCATTTCTGGTATTTTCATCTGATACATTTTCACAGGTCTTATATTGCTAGTGAATTTATCATTAATATTTTCAATTATTTTGGTAATATTTTCCAATTTTTATTTGTTTCTTCCATATCCATGTTGGACATTTTAAGTGATAGCATCATAAACTTTTGAGTCATGTCCTCTTTGAAATCACCAAGTTTCTTAATCTCTTCTTTAAACTTTCTGCAGAGTTCTACTACCTTGCTTTTCTATTTGTGTATTGTGTCCCCTTGATCTGGCTTAGGAGAGTTGAGACACCTTAAGGATCTTCTATTGCCTTGTTTCCCCCATGGTCCTGTGTGTATGTATATGATTTTTTAATTTTTTTATCTCCTCCCATTTTACTTTCCTTTTTGTTGGTATCATATATCAAGATCTAGTAGGGTGGGAAGAGCTTTTAGTTTGTATTATGCCTCTCAATGATATGTTCTTAGTTTTATATGTCTAGAGGTAGTATTTACCCCTTCCAGTATTTAATGTAAGTGATTTGGACCTGTCCTTATGTTTTACAAAATTACTTCTGTTTATAACAGCAGCTTTAATCATTTATATAAGGTAGACCTTGCATTTACACTTTCATCAATTATCAATAGTCTTAGTAGACTATTTTCAATTATTATTAACAGTTCTATGATGTGATAGGAAAAGTGGAGGGAAGAGGTTGAGATGTGAGTAAAAGAGGAGTTTAAATCAGTAAAAGGGGAGGAAAAAGGAAAAGGGGGAGGTTGGTAAAATTGATAGTGATAGATGAAAAAAAGATTTGATGTGGGGTTATATTCTGTTGGAGAACTTTTGGTTAGAGTGAAGGGGTAGTGTGGAGAATTTTAAGAAGATAATTTGTGGAGGCAGGGATGAGATGTAGGAGGAGGAAGGAATACTTGGTGACTGTGGAAAGTTGGGTGGTTATCAGAACCTGTTCAGTTTATGTACTCATAATGTGGAAAAGAGACATGAAAGGATGGGGCTAAGTCAGACCTGAAACAGTCGGAGGAATCGGGTAAGAAGAGTAGAGGAAGACTGACTGAGAGCAAAATACGACAAATTAAAAACTTTAGAGAAGGAGTTTATGTACTGGGAAAAAGGAATAAGACATGATGGTGTTGCTGTGTGAGCTTGAGGTGAAGAAACTAGGGACGTGAGAAGTAGAAAACCTAGACACCACCTAAATCCAAACAAATAAAACAAAAAGAAATTTAAAAAGGAGACAAAACAAAAACCAAACTCCAGAGTATATCTGACAGGAACTCAGTTTAAACACTCCAACAAGACAATGTATGTGTGATTCACACCTAGCTTCTTTGCCAAAAAGTCCGGAGGTACACACCATTCCTTCTTGCATTGATTGTGGCATGGTTTCAGGCAGCCATACCAATATCACCTCTAACCTGACTGCAAAACTGAAACTGTCCCAGTCTCAGGACTTCATTTTGCCAGCTTGCAGGCACGTGGGTCATCTGACACGGACCCAGTTTTGCGATTAGGAACTTTCTTCATCCCCCCTCTCCGGGTGTGATGCGGAATCAGGAGCCAGGTAGATTCACTGGTAAGTGAAGGACCACAGAGTCAGAGGTGTACTCACATACTTTCCAGCAAACAATGTCAGAGGAATGCAACTGCTTTCACATTGAGCCTGTGTGTCTTGCAGGAGATGGCAGTGATCTGTATGGAACCACTCAGGAGTCTTTTCACTCTCAGGAATCTGCAGATTCTTTGGGGGCTGTATGCCTGCTTGCTGGATTTCACAGTCCCTGTCTCTCTGCCCAGGGTGTGGGTGTGGTTCCTAGTCCTTGGTGAGCACGTGTGTAAGTGCAATTCCTTCTTAAACACTATGCCAGGGTCCATGAGACTGCACAGTTCCCTTCTTGTCTTACTTGTGTCTGGCTGCAGTAACCACCAGTGTTCAGAGATGGAAGCATGTTCTGGTGACGGGGGGTGGGGTATGCTGCAGGCAAGGCAGGAACGGCGGACTCAGCTGGCACCTGTGACCTAGGAGTCCAGTGAACTTGCAGCACTTGTGCTAGGCTGCTTGGACATACTGTCCACAATTTGACAGACCTGCATACCCACAGGGCTGGCACCAGCGGTTTATGTGCACTTGCTGTGACTTGGTGGGTGCTCTGGGCAATGGGTTGTGTAGAGGATAGCTGGAGCTGGGTGCAGACGTGCCAGTGAATCGGCTGGCAGCCTGGCAGGCAAGTTTGTCTCGCAGTATGTGCTGGAGCAGAGGACAAAGGAATGCTGCTTTCCCCAGTGTTTGGAAGTGGAGCTATGGGTGTGCGGTGACAGTGAATACAAAATTTGTTCTAGGAATCTAGTTTATGCGGTGCTAGACTGGTCCCCCAGACATTTTACCTCACTATCAAAATGACTGCTTTTCCAGAGAAGCATGGGGAGTCCCACTTTCCTTTTCAGTTGTCCATTTGATTTGGTCTCTATATATTGAATTTCTTATTATTTTCCTCTGTCAGTGTACAAGCTCCTGTCACCTTGAGAATACGTTCTTTCTGAATGTTTGCTTTCTGAGTTTCTTCAGTGCAGCTCCTCCTTTAGTCAGTATTGTTAAATCCCCCTGTCACTGATTTCCACAGTGACTTTGAGAATACTACTTATTTGCAGGAGAGAGCTAGAAGTGTCAGTGATCTTTGTTCTAAGAATATTTCTTGGTGGAAACTCAGAAACTCTTCCAGGATGATTAAAATAAAGAGGAGAGTAGAGAGTATGGAAATGATTCAGGGCATTGCATCTATGTTAAATATATATCTAGGCCCCATGGGAGCCAGGAATAAGAACTATTAAAATAGAGACCAAGACTGTCCTCTCTCTCTCTCTCTCTCTCTCTCTCTCTCTCTCTCTCTCTCTCTCTCTCTTTCCCTTTCTCTCTCTCTCATTCTCTTAATCTGACTTTTCTCACTGCTTCTGCCAATAAATCTGATCCTTTCTATGTTTTTTATTTTCTACACACAAGCTTCCCTATTTTGTCCAGTTGCAATCTCACCAGTTGTATGACCTTAACATTACCAAAACTGGTCCATTACTGTATTAAATTCAAGGTCAGAGAATTGCTTGCAGTGGTACCTGGACTTCAGATCTTCTACCACATCAGGAAAAGAGACCAATTACTATACTCACTGAATACTGCAAGGCCCAAATAATATATGTTCAGTCTATTCCTAATGATGATGGCAGCTAGACTAATAAATATTGTCAACTCTACCAAGGAAAAGTAATCACCATAGTATGCGAAAGTGTACTGCTTTGTACATTCTTTTCTGAGTTTTGCATGTCAGGCAACATCATGGTTGACTCCTATTAGTAAGGCTCCTCTCAATGGATCAGGGCTTTCTTATATCAGGGGTTTCACCCAGTTGACATCAAAAGTATGATAAAGAAACAAGCCTTTCTTAAGGAGAGATATTTCATGAAAGAATGCTTGAGAGTTAAGCAGGACTCATATGAGGTTACTACACAGATATATATTTAATATGATATATGCAGTTATGGTTACAGATACATATTTGGTGCTTAATTTATTAAAATGTGTGAGTTACATATGTAATATATGAGGTTTGGATACAAAAAGTCAGAAGATAAACATGATTATTCAAGAATTAAACACTTATGGGATTAATGCTGAAAATGTTTTAATAAACCTTTAATTTCTACTCACTTCTCTTGGCATGGCAGCATGTTCTGAAAATGATTTGTGAGTTTCAGTGCTAAAAATGTTTTTTTTGGTTTCTCCAAATCAAACATTATCCAGGTTTATTTTCTTCAATGGCACATTTCTCATTTGTTTTGTCTATGCTTTCCTAGTTAAGTGCTTTAATGTATTCATTATTACATTAAATGTGGTTAGATCTATTTTAAATATTTCTTCTCACAGAGGGAGAATAGAAAGGAAAGTATAGGGTGAAATGGGAAGAAAAATATCTCAAGTGAGAATAAATGACTTATAGGAGAGTTATTAAACTGGATATAAAGCTATGAGTTTCCATTCGAAATTACAGATTTCTCCTCAGAGGGAGAATTGACCTTTCCCATTCCAGGATAGCTAACTGATGCTGAGGAAAGCCTTCCTTTAAATACTGCCTGCTCTGGTTTGCCACAGAATCTATTTGATGAAAAGTATGTTTTACATAAGAGGCAGCTGCTAGGTTTTTAACCTACAGACGCTCATATTGAACAAATGTTAAATTCAAGTCTTTCTAATAGAGTCAGAAGACTAGATGGTTAGAGGGCTCTAGTAACTATTTGGGCAAGACACACCGAGATGCACCAAGGCTTTATGTCCAAACCTACATAGAGTTGCCTAGCCCTTGGGTTTGGATGTTTGGGTGTTGAAAACTCAGTTCTGCTACATGATTTCTGGCACTCACTGCCAGTCAAAGTAGAATAGAGATCCCCCTATTCATTCTTTTTTCTAGTAAAGATTGACTGTGATAGCAAAATGAACTTTCTCATCTAGCTGCCTTCTGAGTCCAGAACAGCCTCCCCGAGAAACTGGGAGATAGTGCAAGAAGTGGATTGATTTTCCATCGAGGCGAGCTGCGATTCAATGTTTCTAGCTAGTGGGGGAAATTCACAGGTTGAGTACTTCTTTACCACTTCTTCCTCTGATCTCTTCCCTTTCCTCTCGTGGCCCATTCTCTTCCAAATCTACTAAAGTCTCAGGAAACTGAAAATGGCCTGCTAAGGGAGCACTTTTAGGAGTACAAGTCATTTCCCTAATATATAAGTAAACTTCTCAGTGATTCTCAAGCCATTAAATTTGTAATTTTGTGACAGTTTGGCAAATCCCTAGAAGGGAATGTTTATTACTTTATCAACTGATTTGTTAAGGCTCAAATTTTTGTTGAAGCTTCTAGATACCAATTATTTTGGGGATGTAATTTTCATCTCACTGAAACGGATTGTGCACAGAGAACACATCTGCCAAGTAAAATCAATGACTTTGCAGAGAATGAAATAAAAACAAATTTTTCACAAACTTCAGCGTTAGGCGCTAAACCCTGAAATCTACTTAGAACATAGTTTACAAAGAATTGCATTACACAGAGCATTGTGTGGGGGGAACAAAATGTTTTCATGTTTGATTCTATTGATTTGAAAGCTGAGTTACTGATATACCTTAATCCTATTTTAAAAAGGTGCCTATCTAGGAGAAAGAAAATGTGTTCCTCTCTCTCTCTCTCTCTCTCTCTCTCTCTCTCTCTATCTCTCTCTCTCTCTCTCTGTGTGTGTGTGTGTGTGTGTGTGTGTGTGCGTGTGTGTGTGCAGAGGAAGAGGAGAAAGATGGAAGGATGTTTGCATGGACAAACAGATAAAGGCCTCCTGATTTACTCTACAGTTAATAGTGTGTCTCTTTATCCTGCTCTATTTTAAATCTTTGTCTGACTCAACACCAACTGCATCAAACCCAGGCAGAAACTCTTAGGTCCGGGGGCATTACTTGGATTAGTCCTAGGTTTTGCTCAAAATGAGGACCATATTCTCCTACTTCCGCTGACCAAAACATAGTTCCACCACATTTATCCTTTTGAAATCCACTTACAATTTTGGCTCCATTTTCACAGGGAAAGAAAATATGAGCACCACAGGCTCTTGCATTAAGTTTCCTACTTGCCCAGGCAAGGGAAAGTAGAGAGGAAAGGGAGGTGGTAAAAGGAATAACAAATAAATGTCACACATTTTTTTTTTTCTGGAAAGCTCATTCCACTTTTTGTAATTTTCCTGAACTAGAAAAATGTATTTTTCTGTGCACATATGTATGTTACTTTGGAAAGTACTACTTCCACAGGGCTTTATTCCCTGTATGTTTAAAAAAAATTTCAAAAGCTTTCAAAAAACATTTAGGGTAATTGGTTTTTTATTTTGGGCTGAAATATTATATTCATTTCAATTTATTTCTACATGTTAGAAGAATTTCAATTATATGTATATATATATATATATATATATATATATATATCACTTTAAATGTAAAATTATGTGTAGCTGTACAGATATAGATATATAAATATATGGAAAATGTCACCTCTTAGCTGGAGGACATTACTTCTTTTCATCTTTTTGTAGCTTTTACAACACAGCCCTTACTGTACCTTTCCTGCTCTTTGCCTCCGGGGTCAGCTTATGCAAAGCTAAGGCCCTTCTCCTCCTCCACTGACCACTGCCACGGGCGTGCAGTATGTTGGTAAACCAGATCAGGGGGAGTCTTCATAACAGCACCCCCTGGAGCAAACCTCTGAAATCAAGTTTATTCTGTGGGCTCTTTAAAACACTTGCATATTTCAAATAATATGGATGTGATACTAAAAATTTTAATTACATTTTTCTTAAAATGTTTGACGTTCGAGAAAAAAAAACAACTCCTCTGTATTCTTGGGTTCCTAACACTTCTCGCTGCATGAGAAAAGGGCTGGCACTTGTCCAGCTGATTTTGAGCAGATCAGATCATTGTTGAGAAACAGAATGCCAAAGGACACCTTGCAACCTGTGATCTGAGCTCTTCGTCTGTCTCACACAAAGGTGTGGGACAAGAATTTCTTCATGCTTCTTCATGCACACAATTATCGATCCCACCTGGCTGTGAGCTGACTCTGAGGAGTTTCTCTAAAGTGGGCAGCAGCCACGAGAACGAATGAAATTCAGACCAATTGCAGTTGTAGACCCAATCACTCCTATTTTCAGAATGTGAAATGTCAGCCTATTCAGACATGTTAGCCTTTGAAATTAAAAAAAAAGAAAAAAATCCATAAAACTCACCATGTGTTTACCAAAGAATAGAGTAACATAATTTCTTCACTTACAGTATCACTAGGAAATAACTGAATGAGCTATACGCATACTAAAAGTGTGCAAATGGAAAAAGAGTAACAAAAGTAGGAAATACCAAACTAAATGATGTCAACTTCTACTTAAATGTTTCAGAATTTTATTAAGCTTTTCAAAACCATTAAGCTTTTTCTTGCTGTGGATTCACTCAACTCCCTCACCTTACTACACTCATGCTTGGTTCAGTTTGTTTCAATTTACTACTAACTTATGTGAATCATTACCTAATCAAATTTATTAAAGATAAGAAAAAGATTCTAGCAAGATGTGTAATAATGAAACACAGACTTAAAAGTTTAAACCTACTAAAAAGTGTCATGACCCATAGATTAGTTGTGCATGAGGCATGTCAGGAATATAAATCTGAACTTCTGATTATAGTTACAAGTTACTAATGTAGGAAGCAAAATAGTATGAGAAGGTGGGTTGCTAGAAGATCATAATATTTTGCAAAACACAGAATATTTTAAAATAAAATTCTGTCTCACATAGAAAGCTTCCACATATAGTCACAGTAATTTTTCTAAATATTAATTTTTGTTTTTAAAGAAAATCATCTTTTCAAAAAATAGATGGCATCATAAAGTAATTAACAATTTTAAGCTTAACAATATTTTCCTTTTTTAGTGTATTGAATTTGAAGTGGAACATCATTAATACATAGCAATGGTTTTAATTTATATGACTGGAGTTATCATTTTTTAACTAATTGTACTTCACAAGAATCTCCATAACTTGAAAATTAAAACTTTTGGCTTATATCACAGGAACATAGACAAATTTAAACATATCCAACTGTTGATTTTAGGCCATGGATTTAAAACAGAGTTTGGTAAGTTTACAGGGAAGACAGTGAAGGAGGCAATTATGAATTAATATGAATTGTATTCAAGTTGATTTTGTATAAACACATTATATTTATCATATCTCTATGATATCTAGTTAATGGGAAGATGCTTTAAGAGAAACATCAGTACTTTAAATAATGTATTTTCTTGACAATAAAGTGAAATATTACACTTTTACTAACCAAATTCAGAAGTAATTAAGAGGTTATCTCCATGAACAGAAATTAAAACAATAAACTAGATCATTTAAGCTCTCTTTTGAAACTAGTCTTTCACACCTGTATTCTGTCTTAGACTAACTGGTGATCATTGTTTGTCTAAATCCACATTGAATGATGTCATATTTTTTTTCTTTTGCAGTTTGTTTTAGGAAGAATACTGTGATTCTGATCGAGGCTGACAGAATTGCTGGATAGAGTTTAATTAAGAATGAGATAGCAAAAATAAATGAAAAGTAAGGCATTGGACAGGATAATAGATCCACATCCAAAACAACATGGGCAAATAAGCAACATTCTTTGGGATTTTGAGCAAAGCTGCAGTATGAAGATATACAGGTTATTGGAAAATGCAATGTGATTATGGAGGACATAATTCCCACGATGACTTTTATATCCTCACCGTATTTTTACTTGACTAACTCCTGATAAAGTTCTGAGCGCACAAAACGAGGCAGTGAATCCTTTTCCATCAGGGCATGGATTCTCTTCTGGGCCACATCAAAGCTGCTTAAGGAAGGTTCTATCAGGTTCTTCATTGTGATGTCTTTAGTGAAGTGATCAATATTTACCTGTGGACCAGGAAACAAAGTCACTGAGTCAACGCAGACTCCAGGGTTTGATAAAGGTTGGAAAGGGAGGCAGAATTTCTCAACAATAAAAATACAAGATGGGAGGAAAGTCCTAAAAAGTGAGAAATACCATGTCTGCAAAGAGGTAAGAAAACTGATGCTTTCAAATCGCACGACTCAATTTCAGACAACCAAAATCAGACGTCCACCAAGTCAGACCTTCCACCAGTAGCCAACCCTGGTACATTGTGTTTAATTTCAACAACAGCCCAAAGAATGATTCTTTAATTTTAAAGGAAAAGACTATATATAATAAAACTGAAAGATGCAGTGAATGTTTAAATTTTTAAAATGTATTGATGTTAATCCCCCTCACAATATTCCCACTCGCTTCAAACACACTTATCCCAACATTCTTGCAACTTTTTGGAACAACTCCAGAAGTTCTCTTTTATGAGCGCTTTTATTCGCTGTGGTAGCTGCCTTGATATTCTGCATTCCTTTAAACTATTTGCACCTTTCATAGTCATTTTGGCTTTTGGAAGGGCCAGAAGTCACATAGTGACAGTGAATAAAGTGGACGAGGACACATTTTAATGTTTTTTAAAAGCCTACCTTTCCATTGAATGACATTTGGCAGCAGAATTCATGATATTCTTTATCACATGTTATGATAGTCACTTCCAAAATTACTTCAGAAAATGGCAAAAAAGGTGATATAAGTGTGTTTGAAGTATGAAGGATCATATTGAAGGGAATTACTGTACCATATTTTTACATGAACATTCATTGTATCTTTCAATTTCACCTTACATATGCCCAAGAAGTGGGTCACAGCAGGACCCAGCTTCTGGAACACCATTCATACTACAGCCATGTGAATGATTCCCCTGTGCAGGATGTAGCCCGCATGAGTTTGCCTGAGGATAATTTGAAAGGAATATTTTTACTTCACGTTGTATGCTTCAGTAGCTCTTAAGGGTCTGAATGTAAAAGAGAAAGAAATAAAATCCAAAGCAGCCAGTGGTCCTGAATTGGAACATGAGAAAATATTTCACATATCTCTTGGGCTTGCTATTGAAAGGAGCTCAGATAATTACAGAACAGCTGCAGGTTACAGGGAGACAAAGGAAGAATGACGCGGGAGTAGCAGGCCGGAACACACAGCGGAACTGAGCAGTGCTGGAGAGTCTAGGGCCATATTGGTAATGTGGGCCTGGTGGAAGACCAGACTGTCAGAATTAGGAGCACCCTTGCAGTGATGGGGTCCAGAGCCTGTCCTTATGCATGATGTCTCTGAAGCCCAACAATATTATACCCAACAAGCACAACTGGTGTGGGGCAAAGATGGGACACATTGCAATGCGCATTTATCTAGTCTCAGTGTATTATTCCTCTTACCAAATGAAAACAATATTTCTTTTTTCTCTAACGTTAAAAATATGTTGAGCAACATAAGCACTCTTATTCCAAATGACTGAACTACTAAAACTTATAAAAGTATCATCTAGTCTTATTTCTTATAAACAAGTGTTACCTTTAAAAACCTGTAACACAGAATCCACCAATAAATAGTAACTACTTTAAAAATTATTTTTATGTACCTAAACCTTCTCTAAAAAGTTTTTCTGATACATATTCATGTTTACTGAATTAAGAAAATATTATTTCACCGACTTAAATATGCTCACATAATAATTTGAAATGTACAAATTATCTACTTATGAAGATACACATAGCCATTTCTCTTTTTAAATCTAACTTCCTGTTCTTTTCACTGTATCTCTCAGTTCCTCATATTGAAGAGCTGACATTAAAATTCAGAGAAAGAAAACCTAGGTTACTGAGTAAATTTGTCATATAGGCTAATTATAGCACAATGAAGTTGTAAATCAGGCACGCTGGGACATGTCTGTGATTCCAGGACTCTGGAAGGCTGAGAGAGGAGGGTCACAGATACAAACCAGCCGGGGGAATTTAGCCACTTAATAAGAACTTGTCTCAAAAGGAAAAGAGGAAAAGAGTACAGCCAAAAAAAAAAAAAAAAAGAAAGAAAGAAAAAGAAAAAGAAAAGAATAAAGAAAAAAATAAAATATTTAAATCAAGTACAAGATTTGCAGAATTTTTAAATAGTGATAACTACTACTTATTAAATATATACTCCAAGCATAATATGTATATATGAAATGCTTGCAATTAAGAGACCTGAGGATTAGAATTAGCAAGAATTGAGGATTTAGAGACCTAAAATCACACATATAGGAAGGTTTGGATTTGCATATTTGTATTTATTAACCTCACAAATATTTACTAAATACTTATGATGCATTTAATGCCCCTACATGGGTGTTTATTATTATTATTATTATTATTATTATTATTATTGGTACCAGGAATCAAACTCATGGTGTCTCATCTGCTAGGCAGACACTGTGCCTCTGAGACATATTCCTGGCCCTGGGTGTTTGTTATTTACAATAGAGGCCAAGTTAATTTTTAACTAGAGGAATGTGATTGGTGGCCATCATTTATTTGTTCCAGTGGATCAGTAAGCCAGGATTTTATTTATATTGAAACTCTATTTTTAATGTCTCATTATTTTCATAATCAATCATGTTCTAGTAAGAGACCTCAAGAACAGTGTTTTCCTAGAGCGCAGAGCAACTAGTGATAGTCTGGCTAGATTCCCCATTTTCAGGTATTTCCACAAATCCTAGAGCTCTGTAAAGAGGAATGAGGTAGCTAGGAAGCTTGAAGTTTGCAAATTAGGAACCCAGTTTGAACGAGGATATGTATGCACAATTTAAAAGTAAATGTATTCTTTGTTAATTAATCTCTTCCTTATGTACAGAAATTCTATATTGACAGAACAAAAGATGACCCAACAAAAATGCTATCAAAAGTAAGAGAGAGCTAGCACGTGCTCTTAGAGTAGGTGGTCGAGCAGAAGAGGAGTTCAGGAGAGAATGAAATCTAGTTCCTTCCTAGAAATTTTTGCATTTTCTAGACTTTGAGCCACATACTCCACACCTTCACTATTATTCTTATTTTCCAAAAAGAAGAATCTAGATTCAGAAAGATTCAATGATTCTCTCACAATTGCACACTACTACCATTCCTTTTAAGGTCACTTGCTACTGAAGAAAGATCTAGAAGCCCACAAAGTACTACACAGGATGCGTTCTATCTGCTTGACCACTTTGTTCTGCCTTGATACCCAGGAGATGCCTGATTAGGAGGCCTACTCACTAGCAAAGGTAGCCTTTATTAGTTTCAAAGGTTTACCCTGTGTCTTGGTCTAAATTCTTTCCAACAATTTGTCTATCTGACCCTTCATTGACCACACTCTCCCCCTGCCCCACAGGACTAACCTCTTTAGGAGCCTCTGTTTGAATGAACTCTTCATAAATTTCCTTTGCTTTCTCAGCCATCTTGGCAGGGGACTTGATCTTCTTGTAGTCCTCACAAGCAATCCAGAACTCAAGATTTTCTTCGCTGAATTCAGACTTCAGGAAACTTTTGAAACTGGCAAGCCCATCTACCAGGAGAAAAAGTCAGTTGGGGAAATTTGTGAATTAACAGGCACTATATGTGATTACATAGCTGCATAGCTTAGGCTTAGACTTACTTCATATATATATATATATATATATATATATATATATATTAATCAATGTAAGAACCGTACAAATATTGTCATTCTTCTTCACTACCATCCTAAGAGGCAGGTATTATAAACACCTAATTTATCTTATTTTATAAATGAAATCAGAGAGATCAAATCACCACACATAGATACACATCTGCTAAGCATCAGAGGCAGGATTCAAACCCAGACAGTCTGACTTAACAGTCTGTGTACTTTTCCATTATCCTAAGCCACTTCTCAAGAGATACTCAGTTCAGCTTCTGGGAAGAGACACTGTCCAATAATGGCTGCATGCTTTTCTATATTAACTGAGAAAGAAATAAAAGGCCAAAACACATGTCACAGAGAAAGAAAAAGACAGCACTTCGCAGTGCTATTTTATGCACAGAGGTTTTGTTCATCTTCACCTGCCTTTCTTAATCCCCTCGTTAGAACAAAGAAGGGATAGAGAAGGAGGGAGAAAGCAGGGAACTCTGAGCTTCAGTCCTGCTCACCAGGGACAGTTACAGAGGCCTCTGGCAGTGACAGAGGGTTTATTTATCACACTGTCTTTAGAACAATTGCAGGCTGTGTGTTTTTAGGTGACAAATGATTTCCGTTTATGGCATCAAGAAACACTATTGACAATAATGCCATTCTGGACACATACCATGTAACCAAAAGGAAAGAAAACATTTAAAATTTGGTTTATCAGTGTAAGTAATATTAATGCTCAGTATCATGTAAAATGGCTTATAATCCTATTTCTTTCTTTCTATAGATGACTTTTGAATCAGTGATTGTGCTTCATGCGTTATAAAATCAGTCACTACGGCAAGTAAAATAACCTGCCCTAATGGAGATTACAGATTCTGGGGAAAGTAGAAAGATAATGAAGACACACACCAAAGATTTACACAGTGAAGGAAAAACTAGAGGAAGGATAGTAAAGAATCACAGGAGGGACCGAACTCTAAGTCAGGTTGAGGGAAGGTGAGATAGTAACATTCAAACGAAGATCTGCAAGGAAGAGTCCAGCTGAAGATGCCACAATAGAATCATCATGATGCTCACCGATTAGTTATATGTCAGGCTGTAAAATACATCAAATTTAATTCATTCCAACTATTGTGACTCTGTTTCTAGGTTACTGTTGCTTCTAATAATAATAATAAACTCCAGTGTCTACTTTGAGGAACGTATTCATATATGCAAACATACATCTACATACAGGTATAAATATAATATCATATATATGTATATGCATGTATATGAATTCTTGGATCTTGCTTTCTATTTCCTACATTTCTAGTATTAATCTCTAAAGTGGTAGGTGAATAAAATGCATGAATATAGAGGATTTTTAAAGATATTGGAAAAAAAGTGAAGACATTGGAATGCTGGGGTGTTGGTGGCACATGCCTATAATCTCAGCACTTTGAGAGGCTGAGTCAAGAGGATTGCAAGTCCAAGCTGAGCTTGGAAGATTTAGTGAGACCCGTCTCTAAAACAATTTTTATTTAAAGACTTAGGGATGTAGCTCAGTGTGAAGGTCTTGGGCTTATTCCCCAGTATGATACACATATACAAAGAAAGAAAAAAAAAGAAAAGAAAGAAAGCAAGCAAGCAAGCAAGCAAGCACTGGAGTCAAATAAGGAAAAAAGAAAAAAATTAAACCTTTATTTCTCTTCTCTTTAATGTGTAACCAAAATTCCAAAATATGTCTTTTTTAGGACGAGAACACATGTCTATTTATTATATAAGAAAAGTTAAAATTTCTAAGGCGAAAAAAAGAGGAAAAAAATGTCCCCAGGTTGTATAAGGTAACACACAGTCTACCCCTGGGAACATGTCTGGAGGGTCACTTGCTTTGCAGAACAGAAACAAGAATGACAGTCACCAATATTTCAGTGTCTGGGTTTCATCCAACTTGGCCTCACCCAGAGACTTTTATAGCTCATTAGTTTTGCTTATGGAGTATGTTCACACACTGAATTCATTTGCTTTGACCACATTTCAGCCCATTTTTTCCTCTGGAATACTCCCTTGCTTCTTTTATAGACTCTGAAGTTCCATTCCGTAGTCCTTGCTTAACACACTGACTTCACAGAATAAGCACAAATAAGAACAAAATTAATGTGATAATTAAACCAGAATTAAAGAGTCATTCTGCTTTTCAATTTACCTTCTGTACATTTTATGTCACCAGGATCTTCACTGTAATCGTACTCAATTCTGAAGAAAATGACTGACTAGGGTGAAATTAACTTGGGTTAGGTTTACTATCAATTTCAAGAACCAAGTAAGGCACTGTGCGTTCTAATCCTCTCTCCCTGTACCTACCTTAAAATATATTTATTATTAAAAATATCTAGGAATAATTATAGTTATGATATACAATTTTTTTAGAAACTTGGTTAGGGGAATTACTTAAAAAGCTTTTGACAACTTGTTTCTGGATAAAATCAGGTTCTCTCTCTTTCCATCTCTATCTCTCTTTCTTTCTTTTCCTCCCTCCCTCTTTCCCTCTCTCACCCCCCTACCATGTTTTCCACTGTTATTCCAGGACTATTTGTCATAATTTAGTGACTCAAGAGTCAACCTATATGCTAAAAGTAAACATAAAATCTTTTTCTCTGTCCTGGTTAAAGTTTTTACTGTTTCAAAGCAAAAGGTGTTAAACAGTGTCTGTTGAAATGGAAAACTTTCTCAGGCACTTTCTAGCTGCCAGGAAATGAAGTCTATGAGCTCCTTAAAAACTGAGATTGAGACTGCAGAGGTAAATCATTCCATAGAATAAGCCAGTGGCAAGATAATGCTCCTTAGTCCTATCGACTTATAATCAGGCACTCTGACTCACCCATTCTAAATTCTTGCAAAATAGAGATAAAAAAATATCAGTCCTTTCAAAGACCTGAGGACACACTGTAAGAATTTCACAATCATGTCATTAAGAGCATGGAAAATAGCTGCCCAGTGCTGTAAGTCCATTTCCTGGGTTTGGTTTTGTCACTCCCATTGAATTCCAAAGTACTGTTCAAAGGCTTTTTGTCAACATGTACACTTTAAACCAAAACTCAGAAATTGGCTGGATAGCCTGTAGGCCTCGGAGATGTTTCAAACTATTGTTTTTCTCATTTTACTTTTGAGCATTGTCTGGAGATTCTCTTACTGAGATCCTCTGTGCCACGCTCAAGGCATTTTCTCCTCCTTGGCTTTCTCACTGGTCCATTTCTCAGCACCTTTCTCCATTGAATTCCCATGACCCTGCGGGATGTCTTCTTCAGTTAGAGTTGAAAAGACTTCAGGCCAAATATCTTTATTCTGTAAAGAATATACATTTCCTTTGTGCTATCACTTTCCCTTGCCAATTCTATACCCTTGGAGAGCTCCCAGCATATAGCCCTGATTGAGCCCTACCTCCTTCCCACTGAATCTGCGCGGAGCCTTAGAATACCCGTGACATAGCTCTTCAGACATGACTACCCAGGAAGCAGAGGAAGCCCATCTGATCCAGTGGTTATGGACAAACATTGTGAGTTGTAGTTTGCATTATAATCCTTATGTAAGAACAAATTAAAACCACCCACAGGACAACATTGAGAATAAAAGGAGCATTGTGCAAGTCCATGTCAATTTGCTATAAAGGGGGAAAATACTGAAAACTAGATCAGCACAAATATCTTCAATAAGGGGTGGAGGAGATGGGGAAGAAATGAAGCAGCATTGATAATTGATAAGTGTATTACATTTCTCCTTGGTTTAAAGTATGAGCTCTAGAGCCAAGATTGCCAGGCAGTGAATCCAGACATATTATATTGGTGGAATAAGTTGGGCAATTTTTTTCAACCTCTTGGAGTCTCTGTTGTCTTATCTGTTACCAGGAGATAAAATGGAGCATTTCTGAATGGGTTTTGATAAGGAATAAGTAATTCACACAAAACTCTTATATGTCACCAAACATGATTGTCACTGTGTAGCTCAGCACATGCATTATTCATAACAACTTAAGATTATTATTCATAATAATTTAAAATATTCTTTAATTATTCTTTATTATAATAATTTATATTCAACAATAATTTAATAATTTATTTTAATAACAATTATATTTATAATATATAATTTATTATAAAATTAGTATTTATCATAATTAATTACTCTTCATAATAATTTAAATTATTCTTTGTCATCATTCAAAGCCCAACTCAAAATTATTGTCCAAAATAATTACCCCAAATCTTCTACTTTTTCTTGAAGATTTTTATTATTAGGAGGGAAGAGAGCAGCTTTTGTTCTGTTTGGGGGATTGTTTGCTAATGCAAGTGCTATTAATTCTTCAAGTTCCAGGTCTGAGTTTCACTTAGCTTTGCCTCTTTTTATCATCCAACCCCTCGCACTAAATAGGACACATTAGTGAGAATATTCCTTTCCAGTTCATAGAACCAAGCAACACAGATTTTAGAAAAAAATAAATGTGTGATTCTGCTTTTTCTCTAGTATTTTTTTATGGGCAATCTATCTCTGAATCAGTTTCCATTGCTGAAAATTACAAATTGTTATTGTACTTTAGTTCTAAAATTATTGCAGCCATTAAATAAACTAATACATGAAAAGTGTTTAGTGCATAGCACATGATGAATAATCAATTGCAACTATTATTTTTGTTATTATAATTATTGTCTTACATGACAGTTGTGGTAGCCACTGACTAAAATGACGATAAAGATGAGTCACAAGAGAGAAGGAAAAAAAACTGGAAACTAAAGAGAGAAGTAAAAGGAAAACACAAACACTAAAAAAAAAAAAAAAAATTAGTGAGTCTGAATCAAGGCTACTTGATTCCCCATGGGAGAGTCCAAATCCCAAGGGTGTCTCAAGGAAGTATTCTGACCTTTTCAAGCTCCTGGGAAAAGAAAAACCACATAAAAACTTTGTTGTTACTGGACTGGATTTCATTCTTCCTGGGCTCATAAATATGGTCATTTGAGACAGTTATTCATTGTCACTGTCTTACATATGCTCCTGTGTGCAGCTGTTTTTCGTGTTAAGAGTGCAGTATATTGGTCCTGGGCACCGTGAACCCACAAAATGGAAACAGGTAGTGTCACCTATAGAATTGAAGGCAAAACATGCAAGAGGTTGATACAGTTTCAGAACAGAGTCAGGTACGCTTAATTAAAATTACTTTTGAAATACATAAAGGTAAGTGGGCTCTTGCTTGTTAGAAAAGGTTAACAGCTTAATTCTTTCATTATTTTTTACTAGCCTGGTATCAGTTAATTTTATTTTCACTGAATAATTTTTTTTCAAATTTTATTTAAAGAATGCTTTAGCGACTCTATCAAGGGTGACAGAAAATATCACTTATTAACACAAACTAATGGCAAATTTTTTTTATAAATACACTGCTTCTCAAGTTTAAATGGTTTATATCCAAAAAAGCAAAATACCAGAAGGAATTTTGAAGTTTTTAAGTGTACATATTTCTCAAATGTATCTGCCTTCCTTACCTGGCTTGCATCAATCACAACTAATCTTAGACATTTTTTGGTGATGGATTTGGTTTAAGAAGATTCAAATTAAGTCCATCTCATAAGAACTGAGTAGATAACATTTGGCTTACAGGTATTCGTGAGGCACAGTACTGGATGTGCATGGACATAGGCAAATCTAATTTATCCAAGTCAATGGTATTGGGCATAATCATTCAGGTGTGTGTGTAATTCCACTGCTTCGTCCATAGGAAGAATAGCCAGAGAAATGCAGAAAGCGGAGACAGAGTGAGAAGAGATGGAGAGAGACAGAAAGAAAGAAAGAAAGAAAGAAAGAAAGAAAGAAAGAAAGAGAGAGAGAGAGAGAGAGAGAGAGAGAGAGAGAGAGAGAGAGGAAGGAAGGAAGGAAGGAAGGAAGGAAGGAAGGAAGAAGAAAGAAAGAAAGAAAGAAAGAAAGAAAGAAAGAAAGAAAGAAAGAAGAAAGAAAGAAAGAAAGAAAGAAAGAAAGAAAGAAAGAAAGAAAGAAAAAGAGAGAGAGACCAAGAAACAGAAGGAACAGAGAAACAAGGGACTGTCTTTCTTCTGGCCGCCTCCCCCACAAGGCAAAGCCTCCTTGTTTCTGGGAAATCTTTTAGACCCCTACCTTAAACGAGAGAGTCCCAACCCAGGGCCCCTGACGGTAGCAGTCTGTGGTCTGTTAGCAGAGGTGCTACAAACATCAGGCGGTGACCAGTGCTGCCTGCTAAGCTTCTGTGCTTGGGCTGCCTCACGGCCTGAGCTCTGCCCTGTTAGAGCAGCTGACATTACACCCTCACAGCAGCGAGGACCCTACTGGGACCTGTGCCCCCAGGGGATCCCCGCTGAATGAAACTAACGTCATAATAATACAAATGAGGTGCACAATAAGCGTAATGTGATTGCGTCACCCCGAATCCCCCCCCCCATTATCTCTGACCTTCACCTTATCCCTCTCCCCTCCTCCATGGAAAAACAATCTTCTGAAAACCCATCCCTGGGGCCACAAAGGTTGGGGACTGCTTCCATAAATCCTCTGTTTTGTTCAAGCTGATTCGAGTGGACAGGTGTACTTTTCAAGGGAAGAGTTGACTGGAACATTTACAGAACAATTAACCATTTATTTCTTTGGGGAAATAAAGTGACAGCATTAGAAATATCAATTGCTTATGATTATTACCTCAAATTTAAGATTATAAACATACATAAAATGTAAAATTGTATTTAAATTAAAATATAATTATATACAATTAAATGACATTACAAACAGTACAGATGTACATAGATTTATAAATACACAGATTTATGTATATACATATATACATTATATTTTCTCTCTGAGAAATAGGAAATATTGCTATGAGAATCTTGGGCTTGGAGCTCACAAAGGATAGCTACCTGCATGCCAGCTAAAAAGACTTTGGTCTCTAAACAAATACTGCAGTGTTGAGATGAAGCTACCCTGGCTCACCTCCACCTTTAGCTTTTCTATCCAACAGCTTTCTCACACCTAAAAGCCTGAAATGAGAGACTATATAGCCCTAAGACTTAGTGTGACTGGAAAGACTGTGCGTAGGCACAAGCATTTACCCTCCTCCTTAAACACTTTGTATGTATGAAAGGAGTTCTGCTGACTCGCATCTTTTATGATAGTAACAGATACTCCACCCAGGTATTTACCGTGGATAATGTATCAACATGTCATCTGTCAAACTGCTCCTGGCCCCTATACTGGGGTAAGATGATAGATCAGTTGATAAACAGTGTTCTTCCAGCCAATTTTATGAAATGCCTTGGTATCCAACAGCAAAACTAGCTCATTAATTCACTCACTCATTCAATTAATAAATATGTATTGAATACCTATATGCGTCAGAACACAATACTCTGTGGAGCAAAAGAAACACAAACAAAATCAGAAATTAATACGAATGGAAAAATTCTAGGTTAGAGGTCTTGGTAAGAGATTGACTCTCTTGTTGGTAAGGTAGAAGACACTTCATCAGAAACAAGACAAGAAGTATTCATATATATATAATTTAACATACATTCTTTGTTATTTACTTTTTACCCATTAATCTTGATGACCTGATAAGAAACACTTTTAAAATCCTTATTTTTGCTAAATTTCATGTTCCATTCTTATGGTTACTAGCAAAAAAAAAAAAAAATTGGCTGGGATTTTAAGTTGAATCATTCTTTTACAGTGAGTTAGTCAACAAATGTTTGCTTTCCTCATTCTATGCACTTCCTGTTTGTGAAATTATCTAGCTGAAAAAGAATAAGTCCTGTCTGCCAACGAGCTAGTAATCTATCATAGAAGGAAGAGAGCTACAAACAGAATACAAGACAGTAAGCTGTAAGTGACAGAAAGGATGTGGTAACAAATGGTTGTTTGGGGCTGCTGTGTTCTCACGTGGGATGGTGTAATTCTTTTCTAACTTTTACTTGGTCCAAACTCATTCTGCAGAGCCTGTTATTTTCTACCTTTAACAAAACTTTGCAACTGTTAATACAAAACAAAACAAAACAAAACAAAACAAAGGTTGTAGAAGTTCAAGGGGTAGATAATTTGTTCTGGATGGTCGAGGAAAGCTAGGCTTTTAGTATTTAGGTTAGCTATTACAAGAGAAGGAGAATCAGTAAAGACGCTATTTCAGCCAAAGATGTTACAGGAGAAATCCTATGGAAACAGAAAACAGTTTAATTTGCCTGAAGATCAGCCATATAGCTGTCATGGTGAACAATGAACATTAGAAATTTGAACTTGATACTCTAAGCCAGAGACAGTGGACCTTTTAGAGACCAAGTGCTAAACTGCTACCCAAAACCACTTACTTATTGCAAAGTGCTAATACTGCAATTAAACCTGCATACTGATGTTTTAGGTTAAAAAAAAGAATCGTGTATTAACATATGTTGTCTTAAAAGAAAAATACAATAACACTCGTGCCATAGGTTTGCCACAACTGCTCAAAACCTTGGAAATTAGTAAGGAAATTTTCAGGAGAAGGTAAATATATTCACTATTGTATTGATTTTACTGGGTTTAGCTCAAAAGAATTTCCATAGTGGTCAGTACCTTTGTCATGGCTGGAATGAAGATGTAACAGGTATGCTGCCAAAAGGGGAAACTGAGGCAGGGGACCACAATAATCTATTATTAAGTCACAAAAGCAGTTTATGGTTTGAACAGAGATGACTGCCCTTGACTGTCCCAGGGATCTTGAACCTGCTATATCCAACCCTTACTAATCCATTAGGAGACTGAACGGGAAAAATAGTTCTTCTAGTTTACTGGTGGCCCATGTCTGTAGTCCTGGATACTTGGTAGCTGAGTCAGAAGGGCTCTTTTAGCCCAAGGAGCTTGAGACCAGCCTGAGTAACATAGCTGTACTGTGCCTAGAAGAAGAAGAAGAAGAAGAAGAAGAAGAAGAAGAAGAAGAAGAAGAAGAAGAAGAAGGGGAAGGAGGAGGAGGAAGAAAAAGAGAAAGAGAAAGAGAAAGAGAAAGAGAAAGAGAAAGAGGAGGAGGAAAAAGAGGAGGAGGAAGAGGAGGAGGAGGAAGAGGGGGAGGAGGAGAAGGAGGAGGAGGAGGAAGAGGAGAAGGAGGAGGAGGAAGAAGAGGAGGAGGAGAAGAAAGAGGAGAAGGAGAAGGAGAAATGGTGGGGAGAAGCACACAGACCAAGCCACTTGCTCTGCCTCGCAGAAGTAAACAGGACCAGTGGGAAAAAAACCCTGCATCATGCATCTTCAGGGCATCCTAGATTCACTTTCTCCTACGGCATCTTACTCTTGTAGCCAGCTGCACAGCCACACTGCCTTGGTATTCTTCTCTTGTTATGACCACTTTAAAAAAATGAAGAAAGATCAAAATTGGGGGGGAAGGACACAGGCAACCCCAAAGTCTGTGTGTCTCTGTACCTTTTCTGACCTTCATATAAAACTTACAGCTGTTCTGCAGGAGCTTGTCCAGGGAGTCCCGCCACTGCAGGGCCTCATCCGGCAAGGGTCTAAAGCAAGAATAAAGACAGGAAAAAGTGATGACAGAGGCAAAGAGTTTACCACATCCATGGCAATGATTTGACCTGTTCTCACATCGAAATGACACAGCTGATCACTCACCTTCAGAACAAGGATGCTTGACTTATTTTCTAACAATTGGGCCTCCTTTTGGTTTGCTTTCATATTCCTACGTGGTACTGTACAGCTGCTTTTCTTTGACAGCAGTTTGGTTAGGTCTGTTTCTTTTTAAAAGTAGACTCTATTTGCCACGAAAGCATCATAACAGAAAATGACCCCCACCCCACTCCAGCCAGTATGCTTAAGTTTGTCAGCTGCCCAGGTAATATTTCCTGTTCCAGTTCTAGTTGCTTCTGTCTCTTACAAACAACCAGTCACTATGATGCACATTGTACAAACCAAACCCCAATTGACAAGCCATTCTGCCTCTGTGCTTTCTGCTTGCTTATGCCATACAAGCCCTAGATCACAGAGATCAGGGTCTGATATTCTGGGAATGATCTCGATCAGTGCCCACTGATGTAAATAAATCTGCCTCTAAATCCTGGGTGGGTTTCACTGTTTCTGCATCATGTTGCATCATGTCTTGAGATTCTTTATACCCCATGACAATGGCTCCGACTACCTTTATTGCACACATAACTTAGAAATCCATTTGGCTCACTGTAAGAATCCACATTAACCACTTGATTTAATTAGTGAGGGTATTTGGTTCTATAGCTGTATCCCAAGACCATCTCTTTTGGGCTAATGGAAGATGGTATGTGTAACTGCCTCCCACTGGAAATGTGATCATAACAAGTCTACATTTAAAATATTTATTTTATTTATATACACATATAAATTTATTTTTCTTGCTCAAGTAGGACAGAGTAACATTTTTTAAAAGATTTAAAAGGATATCGGTTAATATATCCTAAAACAGAATGTTGTACACAAAGCTTTGAGATGCTTATTCACAAGAAGGCAATAGCCAACAGATTCCTGTTAGGCTGCTTTCATGTTAGCATTGATTAATGCAGGTATGCATGTGTTTTTCCATTTTAGCCACACACTCTCTCGCAGCAGATGCTCCAATGGCGCTGGTTCCATCTCACCAGTGGCCAACTTCACCCTCCCTATGGGCCCTACCTGAACACTTCCTGTGCTGTGGCCTGACCTCTTCATTTACAAAGCATTTACTAGCCTCTAAACACCAGTGGAGACATTTTTCCCAAGTCAGAATTTTTGTAACTCTTAAATCATTTATTTATCAACCATCCATGAAAATTCTTGCTTCCAGGTTTTATGAAATGTCTTGGGCTTCAAACTAATCAATTTAGCAATTGATTAGTGAAGCAAAGACAGTTGCTCATCTTACCCTTCACTTTGCTGCATCAGATTCAGCCTCATTTTACATACATAAGGAGTGGATGACAGACAGCAGGAGATGTTTTGGTTAAAGGAGTGTGACAACTCCTTGACTCCTCTGTTCCTCATTGTAGAACATGTGCAGATTGTCCTGATTAAATGACTTTTCATAAAATTTTATGTGTTTACCCTTCGAAAGTTGAAACTCAACAAAACTAAGGATAACAAACATGGTGAAAAAGTCTTACTTGATTTCTGCTTTGCTGGCAGAAAATAAAAATATTATGAATTTATTTGTAACAAGTAACAACTTTCCCTCCCCTATTTTCATTCTGGCTGGTATAAAGGGATACAGTGAGGAGCAACTACATGAATATGGGATTATGAGTGTGTTCCTGTATTTTTGCTTTGTTTTCCTGTTTTACCAAAAAAGGGACATGTTTTCTACAGGTCAGTAACTCCTTTGGCTTCTTCGGTATTGCTTCATCCTGAGAACTTTTCCTGTATGTATTATTTCATACCTCAAATGAGGCACAGGCCTGACACATCTTAATTTCTTCACTGCAGCAGGTACAGTATTTTGCACCTAACAGACGCCTACCAAGTCCAATTGTTTACAGAAGCAGCAGGATAGTAAATTACTAGACAAAAGAAACCAGCTCAGATCACTCATATTTTATGAATATTCTCATAAAATGGAATCACTTTCCTGCCCAACTCCTTTCCCTCCAGTTGGTTTAGAGAAGCCTAGAAAGCAGCAGTGACATGAGCAGGTGACTACATTGAAGCTTATTACTGATCCTGTTTGTCCCAAATGGTCTTATTAGAACAAAAGTAGTGGTCAATGTCCGCAGCACACAACAGATGAAATTAAATTCCTGAAAAGGATATGTGCAAAACCTGCTTGGGGGTGAAATTAGCCCAGATTGATTTAAGGGCACAGTCAAGCAGGACACGTCTCTCACGGCGTGCGGCCTAGTGTTCTGATTACCAGCCTGGGAGGTAGCAGAGGTTCATCCTGTCCTGATTCTCAGAATTTGCCAGCCCTCATTAACTCTGACTTCTTTAGAAACAAGAGAGATGCGTGTCTAAATGACCAATAAGCATTTTGGCTTGCAGGTCAAAGCTGACTACAGAGGGTTGACACAGAGCCTCTCCGTGAGGGTGTATGAGGAGGAAACAGGAAGCTAGTTTAAAGGAAAGGCAAAACAAACGCTTATAGAAATGATTAACTGTGGTTTTTGATATCCAGTGAAAGTGCTACCTGGTTCAGAAGGTGACCACCTTGGGTGGAAATGCTTTCTTTTTCACTCATCTTGTTTTACTTGTTGAATCACTTTCATGGCTTTCATATACCCACTGCCTGCAGAAATAGTTTGTCACTCGTGGAGAACTTTCCCCACTCTACCACATGGTATTATATATCCCCCAAAATATGAGTCTGTGATAAGTAAGTCTTGTTATGAAGATCAAAGGTGTATGTACAGCTGTTGGCTTACACAGCTTACACGGCTTACACGGCAACACGGCAGATTTTCTCCACCTACCCCCAACTCCCACTTCATCTATCTCCCATCCACAGTGCACCCCTCATTGTTGGCCACGGGATAAGGGGTCAATAAATGTTTATGGACTTAAGAATGGTCATGAGCAGGATGCAGTGTAGGACACCCTATGATAAATGTGTCAAAAGGATAAGTAAATGAATAATGACTCAGTTTTCCCAGAGTTATCCTGGTTGTTGAAAGCTACGAATGATGTAAAACTTAGATTTCAATGGCTAGCCCAGTGAACTATTACGATGGTGGCTGGCAACAACACTAGCTAGCTGGCTGTAATCATGAAAGATGTTCTAACTTCTCTAAAAACCAGAGGTTGAATTTTGCTTTTGGTGAGGTTTTAAACCTACATAGTGGCTGGCATGTGTTTAAATTTCCCTGGTGATACTATCACATGTCACATGTTCTTGTTCTTGATGGAGTTGATGAACCTACAATTGTTCGGTGGCATTTATACAAGTACCTGCTCTGCTTTCCTTTCCCTCTGTACAGTGCATTCTGTTCACTCAAGTTCTAGAATGTTTATTGACATGGGCAGCAATAAGGGGGCGTATTTTTTTTTAAATGCTACTTTTCAATATGCATGCGTAGAACAAATCTTGCATGTACGTCTCTGTTCATTACATCAAGGTTCACTTTGCAAATAACTGGGTGAGAGCAACCATATGACAATCTGCTGTAACTTTTCCCCACTAGCAGGGCTAGTGTGGAGGTCATTCTAAAGTTTTAAACTCTTAACAGTCACCTCCATCACAACAATGAAATGTAAAAAGTTGATGATACAGGGGAAAAGGGGACATTTACAGTATAAAGAAATACTGTAAGCATATCTGTGTCTGCCTCTGATGTTTTGTAGTTGATTATACTGTAAGCCATGATAATAGTTATCATACACTAAACTTACATAATTTATTAATTTTGTTTATTGCTTTTTAGGAGGATCTATGTCAGATGCACAGAATGGAAAAAAGTGGCAGCATGTAGAGTAAAGGAAGGCAGGGGCAGAACACAGGATCACAGGATCAGAAGTTGAGGAAAAGAATTTGGACCAAGTAGATGGAGCCAGAGCTGCAAGGAGTCAAAGATGATTCCTTAGAGACAACTTCAGTGGGGATAAGGTTTAAACTGACAAGGAGATAAGGAAAATACTGGGAACTGTGTATAGACTTCTTTTTCCATAGTGCATTAAAGCAGAGAAAGGTATAAGAATTGAAAGAATGAAGAGCTAGATGAATATTTCTTGGAGTGAATATAGGCATTTGAATGCAAATGAATGGGAGAGAAAAAGCAATGAAGAACACTAAAATGATAGCAGAAGATCGCTTTGGGTAGGTAAGGATATTGTCAACTTTTTTCTAAGTTTTTTTGATGGCTCAATTTGTTAATCAAATGAGAATTTTAAAATGCATTAAAATAGAAAGTGCTTCCTATAAAAGGAATTCTACTGGTGTCAACAGCTCTCAGAGATGAGAGAGGGTGGTTAAAAATACTTCTCAGTCAAAAGAATCCTTATTTTCTCTTTTAAGAGAAAATGCAGAGAGAAGTTTTAAAGTAGAGAAGAGATTAATCCAATGCATGAAAAGCATCAGCTTTCCTTGTCAGACAAGAGGCACTGAAATTTGCCCAGCAGAAGTGGAATGTGGGTTATGGGTTAGGAAGGACACAGGGAAGTTCTGTTAGTGATCACTGTTTAAAATGTATAGACAGTTGGGGATTTAGCTCAGTGGCATAAGCACCTGCCTTGCAAGCACGCGGTTGTGAGTTCTATCCCTGGTACCGATAAAAAATAAAAGTTTAAAAAATACATAGACATTCAAATATTCTCTAGGGATATGAAAGTTTTTACCAAAATCAGTTCAAACTTCCGGAAAAAAAGAAAGGAAATGGAAGACAAAAAAGTAAGCAATGCAATAAACGTTAGCCTCAGGTTTTTTTCCAAAATAGTTTCTCTCTGAATCCTTAGCCAAATAATTTAAGGGCCTATGCGCGATGTTAAGGTAGAGAATTAAAACAGGAAATGTACACTCTATTTCTTAAAGTTAATCCCAACAAATCGATAATTACCACATTGTTTACTTCAAAATAGACCTTTTGATCTGTTGCTGCTATGACATGTGATTATTATTTTCCACTAGTGCTTGCAGTCTGCTGCTTCACATTCAATTAGCTTCCCCCTTTTAAATGGAGAAAACTCAATTAGGCCTCACTTCCGGTTTGAGATCACTTTGAAGTAATAAAAGAGAAGAGAATGGAAATAGCCACTTAGGTTGATGAAAAATGATTTTAAAAAAGAATAAGTCATTTCTATATCCTCTAAGCAATCCAGCTATATTAAACTAAAAAATCACTAAAACAAAGGACTGGTTGGCCAATTTATACAAATTTAAATTTAAAAAGAAAAATGCAAGTTAAAAGCCACTGCTGGTATTTTTTACCACAGTTCTACTGATCTTGAAATTTTTAGAGAGCAGACTGAAGGAGTTTGACTCTATTTGGTTTTTCTCCTACTCTCTTTTGTTTCTCGACTTTTCATGGTGATCTCTATGGTAAAGGGAAGTTGAAGTGTGTCTCTTTTAGCAGTGAGGGTCCAGATAGCTAATAGGCCAATGTTAAATATGAGAACCCTATCAGTAATGCTATTAAACTAAAGCAGTGCAAATGCAAACTGTGAGAGCTGGGTTCACTGCCTTATTTCATTTATTGATTGATTGATTTTTTTGATGTTGGGGATGGAACTCACAACCTCACACTTGCCAGGCAGGCGCTTATGCCACAGAGCTATATCCCTGACCCAACATCCTTATTCTTTAGAATTATGGTTTCCTACCAAATCTTAAATGATGGCCAGATGGGTGGAAAGAGGTGGGGTATAGGAGTGAGGGTGAAAGAGGGATGACTAGTGATCCTTATCGGGAATATTAATTTATGGAGCAGAAAAATATGTCCAGTGTGCTTTAAATAGAAATGGTCAAGTATTCATTCTTACCCTAAGTAACAATCTTCTTGTCCTGTGTTGGACCTTTAAGGGACACTATATTGGAGAAGAAACTGTCTATCTTAAATTGATTCTTTTCTTTGGCATCTTCCTGAGGGGCAGCTTTACCTTGCGTCCCCTTCCTAAGGACGTGACCTTAGCAAATGAACCTGCCCATAATTAACTGGATCAGGGATGCTTTCCTGACCCCAGGCAGTAAATAATCATTTATTTTTACCACACCTTTGTTTGATAAATGATTGAGAAGATGACTGATGCCATTGTATAAAGTACGGGCTGCTTTATAGGTAAGGCAGGACTCTCGTTTTTATTTTTAAATTTAACTTTATTTTACTATTCTACCAGTATCCAATACTATGCACCAGGTATAGAATAGTTAAAAATTTTTCTTTTTTTTGCAAAGTAACTCCCTAAGGACTGCTATGATCCTCTGTGGGTAATTGAAGGGAGTAGTTCTGAAGATGACAGATGGTGCTCTACACTTGAAAAATAGCCACCTTCTGGAGGAAAATGAGTGGAATCCATATTTATGACTCACTTCTGGGTCTTGGCTGGTTTCTCCGGCTTCTCATTATATGGAATGACAAGGTCAACAGCCGAGTCTGGCTTCTGGAGAAGAATTCCCAACTTGATCTTAATCTCCTTGGCCCTGAAGAAGATATATAAAGGGGAAACAAGAACATCACATGAGTACACAGATTTTTTAAAAAAGAGAGATTTCTTTCTGCATTACAGAAACAAAAATGAACAAAACCCAATTTCATTTATTTCATTCATGTTGTAGCAGAAAGAATATCAATCAATGCAGAAATTGAGACATGTGAGTTCTGCTGGTGTTTACCAAGCTCTTGTTATCATCTCAATTAATTTGAATTAGTTTATTTAAACATTGTTTAGTTGCATTTACTCATTTTTTATGGTAGATGCTAAAGTATTATTTTTACTTTGCAGATAAAGAAACTGAGTGACAAGGAGTTTAAATAACTTAATTAAGACAACCCAGTCAGTACACAGCAAAGCGCAAGCTATGTGTCTCTGGAATTAACAGATATACTCACTGCACCACTCACCAGTCTTCTGAGATCTACCAAGTAATAATTTGATTACAACATTTGGGAAAATTAATTTTTACTGCCAGGTCTCAGTTTCCTTTTTGTGTAATGTGACAGCTTAGATGTTTTTCATGAACCATTTTCTAAAAATGAAGTATTATGGTTTGAGTCTGAATGTCCCCCTAAAGCCTCAGGCAGTCAGGAAGGCAGGCTTCTAGAGTCTGTCAACAACTCATGGCTCAATGCTGGGGTTATAAGTATGAGTGCTACATCCAAGTGGGTGTGGCCTATAAATATAAGGGACAGAAATTCTTCTCTTGGTGCACCTCCCCTTTTGCTCTTGTTGCTTGTGCTGTTTTCTGCCACCAAGAACTGTTGCCCTCTGCCATGTGCCACTTTGCCTCAAAACCAGCTGATTATGGACTGAAACCTCCACAAACAGTGAGGTAAATAAACTCTTTCTTCCTTCACTTTGGATGTTGGGTATTTTGTCCCAGCAATGAGAGAATTTCTTGATGATTTATTGGCCTACAGAGTTTTTCAGTTTTATGACCACTATCCCACAATGGCTGTCAGCATATCTTACACATCGAGTATTGCTGCTAATGGACTGACTATGGTAACTTTTACTGGTCCTCCAGCTTCCTAGTGAGTAGATGTGGTGAGAATTCTGGACATTCCTCCATCAAGTATGCACATATTGGGACCAGGGAAGTAGCTAAGTAGCACAACATCTGCCTGGCAAGTGCAAGGTCCTGAGTTCAAGTCCCAGTACCAAAAACAAAACAAAACAAAACAAACAAACAAACAAACAAAAGATGCACCTGTTTTCAGGCTCAGTTTTAAAACCAATCTTCTAAGCTACCCATAGCTTTATCCAATTTTGAATTAAAGCAGCATATCTTAAATATTAACCCACACAACAAGCTTTTGGATACTAGGGGACCCCCAAAACTGTCCTTTCCACACCACTGTGGCACTTTAAAAATGCCTTAAGATAGGCTTTATAATGCTATCTTGTGGTTATTGATTTATGTTTCTGTTTTCTAACCTGGGTAAGAGAACTCTTCGGAGTCAGGAATTGAATTTTAAATACCCATTAGCTGCTATGCCTGCCACAATGCTTGGCAACCCTATAGTAAACACACAGTAATATTTGTCTAGCGTAAACTAAAAATATCTTGATTTAATTCGTCACAAGCTGTTAACCTTTGTCTCCCACCAAATGCTAATCATGACTAAAGTTTGAACAGTTATGAGGGGGTTCATGTTGTAGCCAGATAGGATTTTGCTACTGCAGACACACTTCCCTGCTGTCTGCAGAGACCATGGTAAGATGATTTCACTAACAGAATGCCCAAGGTTAATAATTATGGACACTAGAAAGAAACAGTGAAAGAAATTTACTCCAGTAACTTCCACAAAACCCATTAAGTATCTAATTATTATATCATATTTTTGTCTTATTGTAAATCTGATTTAGTCATCTCTGCAGTATCTTTTAGGTTTTGTTTCTGTTTTTGCTTTTTCTCTAGGATTCTATCACTGACTGAAGCCAATTTAGGTGCCCCAGTACATCAGGCTGAGCTAAGCCACACACAGCACTATGGTAAACCTGGGAATATTCCGCTGAGGAAACTTGCATAACGTGGTGAGAAAGAATAAATCGTCTTGCTTTAAATCCAGCCTCCATAACTAAAATTATCTCATATTTTTTTGTCCTGGAAATTGGGACTGATAAAATAGCACATCCTCCTGGCTTTTTTGATGATTAAATATGCTAATGCATATGAGTCACGGAGCGCAGCCCTTGGCATTATGATTCTGCTTCGGGTAAAATTAGTTCTAACTGCAAGATCATGTTTTCCAGCCCAACCTAATTCATGTTTCCTAAGTGGAAGCACCAATTCGAAACATCCAAAAATTCCCCATCAGTTACTACAAAGTCATTAGACCTACCACTACCCTTTTCTACCTCTGAAGACGAGAATTGCCAATTTTATAGTTATCTGAATCATGAAGTCTGTGATCAGGGGGTGGAGCAGGAGACGGATGCAGTATTCGTGGCTACCCTCTGCTGGCTGATGTGTAGTATTACAACCAGAGACACAGGAGCATCCTCTCAGGATACAGGCTCCCTCCTAGCTCCACACGCATCTCTCCTCCATACATAAAAGAAACGTACGCGAGAACTGTCTTAGTTTGACCCTTGAAAACACCAAGAATGCAAACATCAGTATTAACATAAAAATCATCTGAAGAATAGCTCTCATATGTTTGGGATTTTATGTGGTTTTTTAGGTTTTTCTCTCTCTCAATTTACATTTCTTTTTCTTTTCTGTCTTTTGCTCCATCTTAGCCATTTGCTTTTGTAAAAGGCAGAAAACTATTCCAGTGCAATGCCCTGTGTGAGAGTAATATGTGCCAACAGTATTGCTTACAGAACTGGAGAAAACAATCCTAAAATTCGTGTAGAGACAAAAGATACATAGAATAATAAAAGCAATCTTACGTAACGAGAGAAGCAGGAGGAATCACTCTCCTGGGATGCAAGTTATATTACAAAGCTACCACAGTTATTTAAAAAATCACGGTGCTGGCACAGAGACAGGTAGGTAGATCAACAGAACAGAATAGAGGAGGAGAAAAAAAAACTCCAGATACTTTCTGCTATCTGATCTTTGACGAAGGGTTCAAAACATACACCAGGAAAGATACCCTCTTTCCTCTGGTGTATAAATGGCACAAGGAAAACTAGCTATCTACATACAGAAGATTGAATCTATGCCCATATATTCATCACAGACTAAGTTAAAGTAAAAATGGATCAAAGACATAAATGTTAAAACAGAAATAATCTTTGGAAGACAAAATAGGTAAGACTCTTGAAGACATAGGTGTAGACAGGGACTTTCTGAACAGAACCCCAAGTATCCAAAAATAATCTTGAATATGAGCAAGTGAGATCATGTCAGATTCAAAAGCGTCTGCTCAGCATAGGAAACAACCACAGAGTAAAGAGACTGCCTACAGACTGGGAAAGTTTTTTTGCCAGGTATTTCTCTGATGAGGGCTTATATTTATAATATATAATGAGCTAAAAAAATTAGATTCTCCAAAAAATGGGCACCTGAAATGAATAGACACTTCTTAAAAGAAATACAAATGACTATTTAATAAAACATAAAATGTTCAGCATCTCTGGCAGTTACTCCCAAAAGAATGGCCATTCTCAATATATTAAGTAATAACAAATGCTGGTGAGGCTGTCAGAAAAAGGGAGCACTGTTACATTGTTGGTGGGAATGTCAACTAGTACAACCGTTATGGAAACGGGTATGGAGATTCCTCAGAAACAAAGTAGAAATTCCATTTCACCCAGTTATTCTTCTTCTAAGTATCTTCCCCCAGGAGTTAAAGACATCATAATACAGTGATAACTATGTTTACAGAAGCACAACTCTTGGAAGGGACCTATATGTTCATCAATAGATGAATGGATAAAAGATATATTCAGACACAATGGAGTACTACCTTGTCATAAAGATGGATAAACTTATTATGGCAGCCATTGTTGATTTCTCTATTGTGTGGTTTTGAAGGCCTATAATGCCTTCATCATTGTGTTCTGATCAGTTTAATACTATTTTGTTTTGTATGAATTCATTGTGTGTGAAGATATGGACAACTATTTGGAAGAAAACAAGAGACATTATGGTAGCCAGTGATGATCTCCTGCTGTCGCTTTGAAATCTGTGTCACTTACATTGTTTTCTTCTGATCTGCCTTGTTCTGATTTGTTATGTTTGGTTTTACTCTCTTTAAAATAAAGTTTAAAAAATTTTTAAAAAGATGAATAAACTTGAGCCATTTGTAGAAAAATGGATGCACCTGGGGAACATAATATTAAGGGAAATAAATTAGACATACCAGCTTAACTCTGGTGTATTTGTTCTTCTATGAGAAATCCGCCATATAAAGAGCAAAATGAAAGACAGATCATAGGAAATAGGGAGATGGAGCTTTTGAAAATGGAAAGGAAACCAAGAGATGGAAGGGTTGGGAGAGAAGAGAATGGGAGGGAATGAAAAAAAATTGAGATGTATTATGTACCATCTTCCCATGAGGAGTGTGATTGTTATGTACTGCAAACACATATTGACAAAAATTTTAAAAAGAGTAATAGTTAAATTAAGGATAATTAGAACAAATGTTAGGTTTTTAAAAAATAATTATTATTTCCTTCTTTATCTACTGATTCCCTTATCGATCATGCTTAATGTGTCAGGCAGTATACAGTAGGCACACAAACACTCAGGGATTTGGTCCTTGCTTTCCAGGTGAGGAGAGCCTATTGTGGTTTTAGCCTTGGAAAGAAACCCAGGTAGCTGCCTTACAAAGACTGCCTAGAAGGCAGAGAGCATTGGAAGAGAGGCAATGTCCCCTGAGGCAAGAGAGAGAGAGAGATTTAGAGCAGGCAAAGGTGGAGCAGGAGAGTTAATCAGTGGACAAGAAGAGGGAAGTCCTTCCAGGCAGAGAGAAGGTTCCCTGCATATCATTTTAAGAGCTGCAAAAGCACCAGTGCTGTGTGAGGACGGGGTGTGACAGGGAGAGCAGGCAGTGCATCACATTTGGTGTGAGTGTGAGCAAAAGGAAAGCCACTCAAAGGCGCTTCAAAGCCTGACTCTGTTATACAAAGAAGAGGCAGCTTGTGTCGTGAACACTTTCTATGTGCTATTTCTGAATCCATTTCCCCATAGAAAGTCAATAAATGGTGGTGAAATTCTCAAAACACCCTACAAAAATCCTTTAAAACCAAGATGAATCAAAACTGAAGGACTACTTTATCTGTATCATTTTAAAATAAACTTTTTTGGAGGGGGTGATCTAGAAATCAGCTAAAGATCCTCTACAGAAAATTGTATTTTTTCTCAAAGCAAACACACATACCAGAAAATGGGCCACAGTCCCATACTAGCACTGGAAATGCCAGGGGAAATAGAAACGCAGTGCTTTGGAAAGCCCTCCTCTCTCTGGCTTCAGTTCTGCTATTTCAAGAATAGAGTGTCAAAAAGTTAAAGGAGGGTATAAACTGGGAAGTCCAATCAATTTAATTAGAAACTTTAGAGTATGCAGAGAACGAATAATATTGCATTTATGATTATGAAACAGTAATAAAGACTAAAGAGATGATGAATGAAATTCCAATCACTAGCAATATTATATTCTTCTCGTAAGAGAAAAAAAAACAGACTTAGTACATTTTTTTTTGCCCTCAATAATTCCTGGAATATTATCTCATTTCCCTTTCCCTCTTTCTTTCCTTCAGATTGCCCCATGCAAAGATCAAATGGAAAACCAAAATAAAGCTCAAACTTACCAAACTAGTTTTCCTTTTAAAGACAAACTTGAATGCATCTGACATTAATTTACTGTCAAAAATAACCCTATCTGGACAACAGAGCCTTCTAATTTATTCATGATTTTAAACTCAGTCTCTGGCTCCATGTGACTGCTCCCAAGCCTTTTTCCTGGCTACATTACATTAACACTTGTTAACAAGAAACGATTTTTATTACCTCTCATCTCCCTTGCCCTCTACTTTTGTTATCCTTTTGTTTTACAAAGAAAACCTTGTTGTGAAATAAAATCAATTGGAAGTACCGGGGTGAGAATTTAGTTAATGCCTCAGGTCAACATAATTCTCTTTGGAGATGACTCACACTGCTGATCTCAAGTTGGAAAAGGTTTGAATAATGCTAGGGCTGCTCCCCGTGTGTCTATAGGGAGGCTGGGAAACCAATTTCCAAAGGTCATGCATGGGCTACGTTTGTCCTTCCTGCTAAAGGAAAAATAAAGTTAAAGTCATTACCTTCAAATGTATATGTGTGGAAAAGCACAAGCACTCAGAAAAACAGAAACATAATTAACTTTCTAGAAATACAATTACCATATATGCAAGCATAATTCACTGGGAATCATTTATAGAGAAAGCCCTATCCTAGCTCTTTTAAGGAAGGCAAAGATATTTCTGGCCTTGTAGATTCGTGGAAACTGAAGGATCCATTTGGAATGCAGGTAAACTATATAACAGATATTTTTCCAATCACTGAAGCAACCAGGTGGAACACAATGACTTTAAAAAAAATATATAGCTCTAACTGCAAGGGGCTCAAATGCACACTCCTGTGATAATGGAAAGATAAAATAATGGGAATGTTATAGACTCTAATAGTTTCACTTACTATATTTCAAACTTCTGTAATTGTCTTTCATGGCTCTTAGAAGTCTGCATTATATCTCTGGATATATATTTGAGCACTGTCTATTTCTTCTACAGGTGGGTCAAGTCCCCAGAGGCAGGATTAGCATGCTTTTTTTTTTTCCCACATTACAGCCACAACATTAAGTTAAGGGCCTTGCATTCAATAGACACTCAATAAAAACTTCCTGCATATACTGATGAGTGAGTAAATTAACTGAATTGCTCGTGTATAGTAAAATGACATTTTGGGGTGAAGTAGCTGAAATGTTGGGGTGTGACATAATATGAGTCACTGAGGACTAGAATGTCTCTCATTTTGTTAATGACAGAGAGGTAAATCCATTAAATGACTACAAGGACCATAAAATTACTGAATTCAATTTCTGTCCTTTACAGAGATTGAAAATAGAAGGCTGGACAGGTCGGAGGTGAGGTTCAGCATCAGGGTACTTGTCTAGCATGTATGAGATCCTGTGTGTGATTCCTACCACTTCAAAAAGAAAAAAGAAAGAAAAAAATAGAAAAGTGGGGCTCAAACTAAGCATGCAGTCAGTTCTTTACACCTTCTAGCACATATTCCGGTAAGAATTAGAGAGAGTAATTGCGATCATTAGAAATCTGAGAAGAACTTATTATGAGACACAACTTCCCAGGATTTAAAAGAAATGGAAGAGAACCGTCAGTAGCATCCTGGGGAAAGATCACTCCTTTGGTTATAGGATTTTTGAAAATCACAGGCAAGTTTAATTCTAGACTTCAGTCATATGTAATAGTCAAGAGAAAAGAACCGGAGGAGAGTTAAGATGTACAGGTCAGGGTTTTTGTAAAGCCTTTCCAAAAGTTGTGTCCCAGCATGGGACAATCCAATTTAAATTCAACCCAATTGAAATCTGGGTGGCAGACGCCCCCTACTGGCCATAGGAAGACATGAGCTAAAATTAGTAACTGACAGCACATTTGTTCCGAACTGCTGGGGAAAGAGTACAGGGCTTGTTTCCATGTAGTTAGGTAAGAATAGGTCCTGTCTTGCTCCCTAAAAATGTAGTTAATACAAGGAAAATAAATATAAATTTCTACTGTATTTGTTAAAAACCAGCTTCCTCCATAGCTGGAGAATTATAATATCAGCAGAATGTGAGGCTCAGACTAGGCAATAGTTTCTATGCAACAGAGATCTGAGTCACATAGACAGAACTCACTCAGAGGCTGACAGATAAAAAAGACAGACCAGAGGATTCAGGTTACTGTTCTGGACACCTCAAGAAAGATTCTTTTTTTTGAAGACTGGAAAAACCGTCTTGCCATCTACTTAAAACTTAAAGTTAGTGGATTTTGTTACACATGGATGGCTCTGGAGACACAACAGGAGAAAAAGGTCTTGGAAAAAAACAGTACAACAGAAGGACATATCAGTGGAAAATCAGGTCAGTTCTAGAACTGAAATTCTCAGCTCCCTAGGATTCTCTAAACATAGCCTCTTAAAACCCAAATCAATTCTCAAGGACAGGAAGAAGATAGTGCTGAGTCATTTTGATGGAGAAAGAATCTACTGCCTTGGTATTTTTCTTTTTTCTGGATTAACTCACTTATTGCTTGTGCTTTATCAGAGTGTAAAAGGTAACACTGTGTTTAATTTCTTACCTGATTTATAGAACTAATATATGGTATGTTCTGACAAATGACTCTATGATTAGTGTGAAATATTCCTCAAATAATAGATAGATGGAGAAAAATACTGAAGAATATATGATATTATCATTATTAATGTATTGTGATCTGACTTCAGCAATGACAAACAATCCTCTTTCCAATGGTAAGTAGGGGTTCCTTAATAGTGTTTTCGGCTTTTGCTCAGTGAGTGATTAATTGAATCATAAGCCACTTTAAACTGATTTTAGAGAAAGATGGCTGAAAAAATGGAACTGAGAATGTCAGTTGTATCAGATGTGACCACAGAAAGCACACTCATCTCCTGTAGCGTTCCACCCACTTGCCGTGTTCTAACACTTCCCTTCGATGAGTTTGCTTTGCTGTTTCATTTTTCTGTTGTGTTTTTGTGGTACTGGGGATTGAACTCAGAGCTTTTGCATCCCTGGCCCTTTTATATTTTTTATTTTTAGATAAGGCCTCACAAATTCTCTAAATTGCCCAGACTGGGCTAGAGCTTGATTTTGTTCTGCTTCTGCCTTCCAGAGTGCTTGGCTTACAGACAGGAGTCATCGGATCAGGTGGAAAGTTCTTTAAATAACAACTACTGCTGTTTTAACATTCAAGCTTTTTCTTCAACTGCCACAAACTAACTTCTTGTCAATCATAGCCCCTGCAGGCAACCTGCAATAAAAGAACTACCGAGCCTCCCAAGGAAAGGTGTACTTGTTCAGATAACTGAATTTATTTCATAGGTTCACGGTGGAGATAGAACAAACTGGCCTTGTTTAACTTCTTCTTCTGGTCCTATGTTTATTCAATCAATTAACAATATGTTTACTGATTACCGGACACATGCTGTACGTAGTTACATGTTTTGAAATTCCCTGTGAAATAAAAAGATCAGGTAATCTCATGCAGTTTATATTTTAATTGAGTGAGATGGACACAAAACAAGGAACAGAAATAAGAAAAAATTTAGCTAACTGTAATTGCTACAGTGGACATGTACAAAGTGTTACTGAAAAAACAGCAAATGTTAATTTTTAAATTATTAATAATAATTTTTTAAAAATTATAACAGTAAAAGACACATTGCCAAGAACAACAGGATACTTGTCTTCAAATGGAGGGGTTTTTGAGGGGGTTATGGCACTGCCTTTTACTGTAATTTTTCTTATTTAAATATTCACCATATGTTTTGTTCTCCTCATTTTGATCAAACATTTATAGTACAGCAATTCCTGTCAAATAAAAACATTACAGTGTATCTTCTTCCACCTTATTTCCCAGACCGGACTTCTGAGTCTTCCCCAAAGTCAAAATGAATATGAAAAGCCAATATTTTGAATCAATTCAGAACACTGAGGCAGCCTTGACAGTGTAACTGAAGACACTCACGGAAGAACACTGTCAGAGCTGCTTCAGAATGTGGGAAGAGCAATGGGATAGGTGTGGATGAAGCAAGGGGGAGAACTTTGAGGAGGATTAATGGCAAGGTCTCTTTTACTGCATAAATTTTTTTTAAATGTAAGCATTAGCTGAATGTTTTGAACAGATCTCATATGTAATAGTTAACTTCAGGCAATCTCAATCAAGAATTCACTTCTTCAGGGGAGTCAGCAAGCTTTTTAAAAAGCCCACCTTCCAGAGATGTCTACTGTAAGTGTCTCAGCTGACTTATCAGGATCCACACCAAGTGTTTTTTTGTCAATTAGCAGAACATGTGTTAGAGATGAGCTTACACATGTGTATTAGGTGAAAGCCTCACTCTAGTCATAATAATGATCTCATTTGAACTAGTGACCCTAGTGGGGAGAGCCCTGCCCATGCCGCAGAAAATCTGCAAGAATGCAATAGCTCTTCACTGAAAAATGGAGCCCTTAGAGATGGCTTGATCCTTGCCTAATCTTAGCCATTAATTCTGAGATTTCTTGCTGCTTGATTCTAACTATAAAGGTATCAGAATCCTACCTCAGAATAATATTGCAATTCAGTGAATTTTTCATATAAGATATCATTAGAGCACAAAGAACTGAGACTTAGTTGAGATTATGGAGTAAGTTATGTGAAAAATTTACATCAGGAGATTAATACATATTTGCTCAAAAAGTGTGGCAACATTTGGTTTCATTATGGTGTAGTGATCTTGTTTTCATAAGTTGGTGAAGTTATTCTAGAGATATAACTATCGCCTATTTTAATTATTAATAGCAACAGTTATTGACCAAAACTAACAAAAGGGAGCCATGAATGAATTGATGTAGGCTAATTTTCAATAGCCTCTTACTATCTGAGTGATCTTATACAAGTTACATAATATGCGATGTGATCACAAAATATGATGAACATTAATTAAACTTTTCATTACAGTAAAAATATATTGCCATTAATCTCTCCTCAAAATATGCTGCTTCCCTCCAAACACATTTATCCCACAGTTCTTGCCGTTTTCTGAAGCAGCTCTGGAGGTCTTCTTTCATGTTGTTAATTATGCTGTTGTGGCTGCCTCAATGTCCCACATCAACTCAAAACACTTAGATTTCATGGTCATTTTGACTTTGGGGAAAACCCAGGATTCTCATGGTGCCAGACCTGATGAGTAAGGTTGGTAGGGACACACTGAAATGGTGTTATAAGCCTAGCTTCCCACTGGATGAAGTTCAATAGCAGCATTCAACCTTATTTCTGGATCATTCCCAGAAAGACATGAGTCAGGATTCACACAACTGAGGAGGTGTCAAGAACAATAGAGTGTTTTTGAAGAAGGAGAGTAATAGCAACATATTTCTAAATTTAAATATTTACTGTACATATGATCACCCTCTGTGTCTACAGGCCTCAGTTCCTTCACATACAAAATGAGGTTGGCATTTGGACATGCCGTGAGAAGTTTCTCTGAGGAGTAGTGCTAGAGGTAATGACTGCAAATTTTACCCAGCGCATGGCATGTAAGTGGCAGGCAATCCATGTCAGCCAGTATTATTTTTATAGACATTCAACTGCTTTGATACTCATCAGATTTGTCCAGGATATATCACTTGGATACACCAGGGACCTGGGAGAATGACTGAGTCACCCATGGCTCGTTCTATAAGCTGGAACTTGTCAGTGTTGATTGCCTTGTGACTTGCTTCTCTTTCCAGCCAAAAAAAAAAAATGTGGTACTTGTGCCTCCCCAAACCAGTGAACCACAAGTACTAAAGTACTGTGTATTGTTGTCATCGTCATCAGCAGCAGCACCACCACCATGTCCACTTAAGACTAACACCGGCTAGTGTTAGTTTGTAGCAGTTTCCTTTAATTCTTTGTATATTAGTAACTTTCTCCTTGTTTCAGTGAATAGGTTCCAGGCCTTAAATATTACTTTCCTAGTAAAACTGAAAGATACTAATGTGAACAGAAATAGGAAAAGTAGGAAGGCTCTCTGTGGTTCTGTAATAAAGATGTCACAAAGAAGGCAAGGCTTTAAAAGCCAGGGAATAATGGACAGCAAAGCAGTAGCTAAGATACAAAAGGAGTGGGAGAAGAAGGCAGGAAGGAGAGAAGGAAATAAGGAAGGAGAGAGAAAGTAAAAGAGGCCCTGGCCCTTTTTAAGGCGGTGTGGCCTGGTCCGTCACTGTGGCCCTTTTTGCTCGCTGACTGTCAAATGCAGACTGTGCATGGGCTTGAAGCAAGTCTGGATTAGGTGGTGGTGTGCAGTGTCCCTCAGTCCCCTGGGGAAAAAATATAGCCATTCTCCCCAGGACCCTGTTGTGTCGAAGTGTGGAAGACCATGCGTGGTCACCAGATTTTCATGTAATTCTACAATCCCTGAATCTAGGTGCAAGGACTCTATCAAGGTCACACCCTTCCTTAGAGCATGCAGGCAGAAACCAGGTGACCTACAGCAACTCATAAAGATCATGGCAATAACATATATACATATTAATCCATTGAGCTATTAATTTATACTTTTCTCTACCTCTAAAGAGAAGAGCTGGAATTTGTGTTTTGCTATATATCTAAGAGAGCTGTATTATGGCGCTCAAAGCACATGAACGTGGAAGGTAGTATTTCACTTTGGTCTTTGTTTTCCCAAACATTAAGCTTGCTGAGGACATCTGCTGGCTTATTTCCAAAGAGGAGAACTGAGAAACTAATTCTTTTTAATAAGTGGTTAAAAAAAAAAGCAAAATATTAGGGGAGAGTAACTTGTTGAGATAAAGCCATAGCATGATCCAAGGTTCTGTAACTAATCAAACCCTCCTTCTGCCTGTCAGACACCTTTACAGCACTTTACAGAGATGGTGAGACTGCACAGTGTGACACGTGCATGATACCCTAGTGAGGCTGCCAGCTCCACTCAGAATGATACCAACACCCAGCAAGAGACCCTGGAGTGGCTTCCAGGGGCTGTGCAAGATTAAGTGAGAAACAGTGCATTCATTTAAAAGTATGGAAAAACCAGCCTCCTATGAATTCAAAAATATTCTTATGAAGAAAAGATTGCTCAAGTTAAAACATGAGGTGTTCAGGAGAGCTTCCTAATTATAATTGTGATGAAACCATGGAAATCATGAACAATCAGTGTGGTGGAGTTTCCATGACTGTAGAAAAATCATCAGAAGAACACTAGAAACCAGCTGCTTTGGATAACTAAGTCATTGACCACCTGGATCTGTCCAAATGATATCATAAGATACTTTCCAGATCTCCAGTCCTAAATAACAATTACAGATAACATATTGGACTATGTTAAATCTCTCTCTTGCACTTGGCAGGAAAAATGCTTAAGTTTTAACCATAGGACAAGACTTGTCTCGGGTTATATAACAGGCAGAGTTGGTAAAGCAACTAGTCAAAATGTTGAAAAGGCTTTTCCTAGAAAGCCACGCAGAACACTGAAGTTTTACCACAGATACCAAATTCATAGCAAAAGTGAGCTCTATTTCCTTATCAGTAAGCAACCGAGTAGGTTAAATGTTTAAGGACATACTGTAAATACTGGAGTTAAAGCAACCTGATTCACTTCATACACATCTGAAAGTTCAGCACGTTTCTAAACCTTATTTTACATCCTTTCTCATGTGTCAAATAAAGATAATACTGGTACCTACCCCATAAGACTTTTAAGATGGCTGCAAGTGGCATGGCACTCCTTAGATAGCAGGGTTTATTATGATTAATATCATTATTACAGAAAATCCTGTGCTAATGAGAGAAAATATCTAGCTTTTTCACAGGAAAAAATGACATCCTAATTGAAAGTTAGGGTCAAAACAGTGTAACTGTGATATTTGCCTTTGACTCAACCCTACTGGCAATTCAGTCACCAGTTTGCAGGAGGATCTTGATAAGTTATATGAGTTCTCTTATTTAAAAAAGAAAAAGAGCCAGGGATTTAGCCCAGTGGCTTAAGTGCCTGCCGGGCACTCCTCATTTCCAGAAGCTAATCTGTCATAAATACTGCTCTTTCTTCCTGGAAAACTCTTGTAAGGTGCTCTGTCTTCGGCATTCCCAAATTTGCCCTCTTTCTCCAGGGCTGGATTAGTGTGACACTGTCCCTCCACGGTCTCCATATTCCTTTTTCAGTCTCTTCTGCACTTATGATTAGACTAACCTTTCAGAAACCATCTTCTGTTCATGTGCAGTGGTTCTCTATCCCCCCACCACCACCGTGGCTCCCCATAAGTAAGTGAGCACCCGAATCCCCTGGAGGTCAGCCTGGTTAAAATGCAGGCTACTGGGCTCCAGCCAGAGTTCCAGATTCAAAACCTCTACTAAGGTAAAGAAGTGCCAAAAAAGTCACATTTCTGGACTAGGATCTCATTCTGAGGACCACTGATTCATCATATGAACTTGAAACACCAAATTCTGGTTTCCAAAGTCCTTCATTTCTAACCTTATTTCTCATCACTTTCCACAGCCTCTTGAATATATGGTCTCGTTCGGTTCTTACAGTACCTTTCAAGCACATTGGTTCCCTCTGCCCATATATCAACTTCAGACTCTTCTAGTAGAAGTCTCACTCTTTACCCCAAACCTCTCTAACTATCCTAATCTTGTTTGCTTCCTGTCTTCCCAATATAAAAATTCAAAAAACGGAAACAGGTTTAAAGCACCTTGGAGAGTTTTAAATTGACGCTGCACTTACTTTAGCAGTGAGAAAACTGAGTTTTGTATTGGGAAATAGCAAATATGTTTCCAAGTTCTCCTAGCTAATCAGTTACAGAACAAGAGACCAAATCTATTTTTTCTGCTAGTGCTTAGGAGACCATATCTTTGTGGAAGCACCTCAGGTCTTCTGTGAATATGTATCTAAGAGCTGCATTGATATGTATTGCCAGTGAAACAGGAAACTAGCATAGCACTTGGTACATAGCAAATGGCCAATGAATATTACCTCTTTTATTGTTAGTTACTATCTCTGTTATTACATCTCGTATTTAGGTGTTGGGTGATCAGACACTCACTGAGTAGATGAACGGAGAAGATGGGAAGGACAGGATGGATGGGACAGAATGGGATGGAGCAGAATGGGACAGGACAGGACGAGACAAGGACAGAGTATGCTTAGCCACGCTCTGATCCACTGGGATCCAAGAAAAACTCGTTTCAGGAAGCCTGTCCTTGAAATAATGCAACCGATTCTCAAAAACAAGAAAAGACGCATTTCTGAACTCTTCGTGACGATACTTCTGTGGAGTGAACAAGATCTGAGATCCCTGCTGCTGCTAGCACAGCTCAGAATCACATGGTGTTGCCACCATCCTCATGCTGTGATTTTGTGTCATGACTGTGTTTGTTTGTTGCTTATTTATTATTGATTTTACTTAGCATGGAACCCAGAGGTTTTGCACTGCGTTATACCTACATCCTTTTTTACTTTTGGTCTTGTAATAGATGAAAAGTAAATGGCCCACGCTAGCTTTAAACTTGCGGTTCTTCTGTCTCAGCCTTCCAGAGTGCTGAGGTTGCAGGCATGTACCACCAGATAAGTATTTCCATGACAATTGAGAGATTTCCCATGCTTTTGCCATGCTTTTGTGGCCGGTCTCTGACATGCTCATCACTCAGAGTAGTTTCCTGGGGGTAATCAAGGAGACAGTGGAGGGACGAGGCGGACAGAACAGAAACAGTTCATTTCCCTTTGACCTTTAATTCCCCATCTTCTTCAAAGTCCTGTTGGCAAGACTGCTGGACTTTGGGCTACTCAATTTGGAAGCCAGATAATGAATAGTGGGAAAATGGTCCTGCAGTTGAGGAAGACAGACATTTATGGCTATTTCACATTCCAAAAGTGGAGGGGTCAAAAGAAAATCTCATGAGAGTTTTTCTGGACATTTGTGTCACCCATTTAAACATCTTAATGTCCTTCAGCATTAAATTATAAAGAGACAGACTGAAAGTTTCTGTGCATGGCCCTACTTTTAACTCTCTTAATATATTGCAAAAGAAAAAATAAAAGAGCAAATGAAGGGTACTAGAAAAGGACAGAGAGAAAAAGGAGGAAAGCAAAAGTAATTGAGATGTTAATAAACTTTAAAGTCTGTTTCATCATTTAATAAAAATGGTTCCCAGAACTATGTTCTCTCAGAAGGCATTTTGATCATAGATACAAAATTAATTACCTCAAATAGAACACTTTGTCACCATTCATCTTTGCTATCTTACTAATTTGTTGAACAAAATAATGATAGTACAATGAAGAATAAAAGCACTGTTTCCATAACATAGTATATGAATTTCAAATGGTCCCTTTTTTCTCCTACAAAATGTTGTAACAGCAGCCTATCGTTCTCAAGAATTCTATTCTTAAAACTATCTATTGATTCATATATTCATTTCTACAATGATCTACTTGTAAGATTTTACTAAAGCAACCTCATGCTGTGTCATGCTGTGTGCTAGGTGTTTTAGAAAATTAATAACAGACTATTCCTGACCACAAATAGCTTTCATTTTGTAAAGAAGATGAGTGTAGAGAGTTTTATTGAGGTGCAGCTCTGACATCACAGAACAGTCCTTGATTTGGAATTAGAACACCTGTGTTTGAACTGAGGCATATGGAATGTATTGTCTGACCTTGGACCAGACATTTAATTTATTCATTGGTAAAATAGTGATGTTGACCATAACTGCTTTCCAAGGTTTTAATAAGAATTAAATTGGATAGTATCAAATATCCTATTAAAGTTGAATTTGAAAGAAAGAAACAGGGTAAGAATTGACATTAACAAGGAAAATTTTTTTAAAAGTTCTAGGAGAGTTCAAGGAATGGAAGAATAGCTTCTCTTTGTGAAAGAATTAGAAAATGTTTTCCAGATAGGTTGATATTGGGGAATGTATGATTTGATGAAAACCCTGCATGCCAGAAGAAGTGGGCATTAGTTTGGATTGAGAGCCCTCACTTCTTCCCAAGTTTACTATAGAAGCTCATATTTTCCTAAAATATTTCCTAAAGATGTCAAGGGCACTTTCAAGGTTCAAGATATTAATATATATGCAGTGTCACAGTTGTGGAAACTTCTCCCCAATATTCTCAGAACACTCACTCCCTTGCCTCCTAACTGAGCAAAATGTCTGTCACATACCAAAAATTGAAGAATGGCAACTGTCCCAAATTGTGTGGTTTCTGAGACAGGAGTTACGAAGTTAGAAATCTGAGATTAGTACTAGAACACAGTCCAGGAATCATGCAGGTGATCACCTACTTGTTGTGAGAGGGGTGCCAAGGTTTTAATAAATATTAATATGTATTACCTCAGCCTTTGGGCCGAATACCTTTTTCTAAACTGGAGAAATGAACCATTGTAACCAAATGCAGATACCCTTTGGGTTGCAAATGCAAGTCACAACCGATAGAAGACTGTCAGATGTAAAACATGCCAAGGGAAACAAAGACCTGAGAACTTGGTGAAGCACAGGCAGGAGAAATATCCTACAGAAAAAGAGAAGGGAAGAACAATGTCTTTGAAGTAGTGACTTGGTAGAATACGTCCTACACCTGAAAATTTTCCACTTAGGATGCTAGAACAGCTGGAAAGGATAGCGAAGGGTATAAAAGGAGACAGGAGAACAAGTTACATGACACAAGTTATATCCTTAGCTCTTCCTCTTTAGTAGACTGCATTGTGACACTCCAAAGATCTCCCCATCTTAATCCTTGGTACATGTGGAACTCTGCGGCAGAAGGGATTAGAAGATGCAATAAAATTAAGCATCTTGAGACAGGGAGATTATCCTGGGTTTTTTCTTCAGGCCTACTGTAATCATGAGGATCATTATAAGAAGAAAGAGGATTGGTCAGAGACTTAAGGTGATGTGATGATCAAAACAGGTAAGAAAACACTACACTGCTGGCTTGGAGGATGAAGGATGGAACTTTGAAGCAAAGAAGGTACATGGCTTCCAGATATTAGAACATGCCAGGAAGTCATCCCAGAGAACCTGCAGAAAGAATGCGCCCCTGGGAACTCATGTTATACAGCTGATCTCTGGAGGCATATGAGAATGAATTTACATCGTTTCAGGCCACTAAATTCATAGCAATTGTTACAGCAGCAAGAGGAAACTAATTTACCTTTGCTTAGCTTTTGCTCCTTAAATTTGGTCAACAACCTAAAGAGAAGAGACTTAAAAGTGGTCAGGTGGTTCTCCGGTCATCCACATTTTATGCTCTTATTTTCAGTTCCCAGGTAACCTTAGTTATTTTCATCTTTACTGAATGGTTTGCTTTTCAGCCTTTAGTTTTCTAATCTCCTTCCCCCAGACTATTTGTTTCAATATTAAGCTTTCTGTTCTAGACCTAAAGCTCAGAGCAAAGTCTGAGTCCTATTGGCCTCTTTTTAAAATTTTTATTTTAGAGAGAAAAAAAGATAAACAAACAATGAAACCAAGTGACAAGACAGGTTGCTAGGAGAGTTACAGTAGTTGGTACGTTATGTACTGTTGTTTTCCTGGTAGTGATTCAGAATACAGGACATGGTCATCATATCTTGTCTAAACAGTATTAGCACCAAACATTCTTTTTAAGGAGCCGAGAGAAGCTAGCTCTCCATCTGGACATACACATATACATTTTTTTTCTTTTCCCCTTTCTTTCCCTTATCCCCGGTGTCTTTTCTTTTGAACAATTTCTTCCCAATTCACAATATCTATTGTACATTTCAGATTCTATTTCCTTGTTCAGTGTCTCACACTAGTGAGACAATATGATCTTTACACATATGGGTCTGATTTACTTCACTTATGAGTAGGGTCTCGAGTGGCCTCTTTTTTATAAATAGTATTTTATGGCATATCCTATCTACGAATTATTCTCGGGAGTCTTGCTGGTGGAAGGCACAGCTGCTTTTTAAAATCTTATTAATGGCTACATAAGCACGGACTTAGCAACTGTAAAATTGCCCAGGAAGGTCAGAGTTCTGACCTGATATTATCTAAAAATTGCTAAAAGAGAAGATCAAAAGTTCATGGCCTCCTCCTAAAAAGAGGCAACTACATTCTGTCAGTAATCCCATTGTTCCTTTTTCTTTTCTTTTTTT
>PVLA01008505.1:0-16126 GCA_004027455.1 Hydrochoerus hydrochaeris | reverse complement strand
AGCTGGAGCCCCATTATTCCTCAACCCCAGGCTCAGTCGGGTTATCTGGATCCTCCCTGCTCTTTCCTCTTGCCATTCAGTGGTCATTTTTCCTTTCCACTGTTTCCTGCCCCAGTTCTTCCCTTTGAGTCAGATTCTCACACCTTTTGTTTAGTGCTTTGACAGAATGAAGGTAGCTGAGTCTTCCCAGCTCCCTGCTCTAGACCCGTTCTGAGACGTGACTCTTCCTGACTGAACATCCCCAGGGAAAGGACGAATGAATGGAAGCCACACGATTCTCAACTAATTGCACAACTTATTGGTGCTCACAGAAGTCTTATGAGGGAAGGATGACTGTTTCCTCTTCCTGAAGGGTGAGAAAACTGAGTTACTGGGAAGTTAGGTGGTTTCCCCAGATTCACCCAGTCAGTGACAGTGGTTGGACTCAAGTCCAATCTCATTTAAGTATCTGGGCTCATAATTTCTATGCAATATCTCTTCTTTCTTATTGTTCAGAGAATCTAGTTGGCAGCTGTATGCTACTTTTAAATAGAAATGGGAAAATAGTAATTTTTCTCTGTAATTACTAACATATAGTTGTAAAAATTAGTAGTTTTCTGTGTGACATGTTTGTACATACATATATCAAGCTTTAATCACATAATTTCTTCTTAAATATTGTGGGGTAGTCATCAAAATCTTTTGAAATATGGTATTAAGAAAAAATACATATTCTAAAAGTAAAGATATAAATTATAGATATATAATCAAAACTCACAAAGTTCACCAGATAAAATAAAGGTGGTATGGAATCCCAGAGACCCTTCATTAGTTTCAACTCTAATTTGTCCAAGGTCATATCACCAAGACAGTTTGGACCCATTTTCCTTGTAAAAGATGGAGTTGGTCTCTTACCCTGAACTGCCACTCAGTCTGCCATTATAAGCCAATTATCTTAAAGTAGGAAGAAATTTTGTATAAGGAGCAGAATTTATTAATTCAATCAAAGAGACTTATTGTCTGCCCCCTGGATCAATCTGTTATCAAATATCAATATAATGCTTGGCACTCATTCCTAGACTGTGGCAATTACTGATCATCTTTAGCTTTCTTTCCTTTTTCATAGGAAAAGATATCGATTTAATCTCATAGGCCAGTATCGATTTAATCTCCTGAGTGGCTGGTGACATTATAGATTTGTTCACCTTAGTTGTACTCTGATCACCTGCACACCTCACATTTCACCAGGATTGCAAATATCAGGGGCCTTGTCTGAACCCAGAAGAAGACAAAAGTGGAACTATGTTTAGTGGATCTGGAAGATAAAATGTTTTAAAATTAAATTTTTTTGGAAACTCAGATGAAAATTTTGAGAAAACCTCAAGTTAGATTTTTCTTGGTGTTGCCAGCTAAAAGAGGAAGCACATGGTTTCCTAGTCATACATCATGGTATAAAACTAAAATTCTTAGAAGTCAGAGCTACCAACAGAGTTTAGAAATGGTAGTAAACTTGATCCCTAAAGAGTTGGTTCACTTATTATGTAAGGGAATGCAAAATAAATAAATAAATAAAAGCGGTGCTCTAAACCTATGATCCTTTGGGTATTAACATCTATTATAGTCAAAATGAAAGAAAGTGTTCGGTTAGACCATCATAGATCAGCTCAGATTAGTATCCATCTGAGTCTAATTACACCTCTGAGAGCTGCTTGCTATAGGGAAAAAAAAAAAACCTATCCAGGAAAACAGAAACTACCACTAGGGCTCTCATTATCAAGAAGATAGGTGGTAGAGAGAACAGTAAAACCAAGAAAGTACTGACACCAGGGGAAATAGAGAAGAGTTACCTTATTTTGTACATTGGCATAATCCACTTCCTAAAGAACCTTTACTAAAATGGATTCTAGATTGATACAGAACACACATCTACCATGGAACAATCAAGGCTATTCATGATGCAGGCAAATTGGTCCAGGAAGTTTCAAGATTCTTTTATGTTCTGGGCCATAAAGAAAGCTTCAATCAATGTTCAATAGCAAGGTGAGAATTGATTCAGTGAATGGATCATTATTATGGAAATGCCCAATCTATGTGACTGGAAAAAAACTACTGTTAGGTCCGCTTGTTTTGAAAAGAGGCACTTTCTCTTTTCCCAAGTAAATGTTAAGTGGAATATTCAAAGTAAATAGCTGATGTTCTTAGCGTAGAAGCACCGTGGGATTGACCTTGTAATAATCAGGATATTCATCTCCTAAGTATGCCTGTTAGACAGGCAATGGAAAATACTGTGAAGAAATTGTATCCCGTGTTATCTTAGTGCTGTGAAATCAAGCAATAGTTTTGGAAGCCTTATCAAATGTACCGTTTTCTCATGGATCTAGCAGATGTTAATAATAACTGTAGATTAACAAGTGGATGGAAAAAGGCAGAGGGGTGAGTCAAGGAAGTCTTCATAACAATGAATATTTTAAAGGTTCTTTAAGAAAAAGGGTGAAATTCCAGCACTTGAGAAGCAGGGGCAAGAGGATTTCCAAGAGTTGGAGGCCAGCCTGAACTACACAGTGAGTTCAAGGACAGCCTGGACTATGTGATAAGACCATGCCAAGAGGGAGGCAGGGAGGGAGGGAGGGACAGAGAGACAGAGAGACAGAGAGAGAGAGAGAGACAGAGACAGAGAGAGACAGAGAGAGTGAGAGGAGAAACACTGGCATTAAACAAAGAGGAAAGAGAAGGAGATGTCTCATGGTGCTTATCCAAACACAGTGAGATTTAGGTGATTATGAAGAAATGGGAGGAATGAAAATAGAAATTGATAGAGTTAAAACAAGGGTCTTAATATAACACTATTAAGAGGGTGTGGACTAAAGTGAGCCCTATAGATGCTCTAACGTTATAAGGCCCCCCAAAAATCTCTTCTACTTTCCCCATTCTGGAGAAACGCCCAAAGCCGGGAGATGGTGAATGTAACGAGAAAACTGAAAAGCCATTGCTTGAAGCAAAGCCAAGTTACTCAGCCAAGATAAAATGCCACAACAGACCTTGACTCCCTGTAATCAGATCCTTACCGGGAACCTAAAGGCTTTTGGATATGAGTGCGAAAAATGATCAGAGAGTTTCCAGAACTCCATGAAATGTGGCGCCAAAATCTTTTGGTGAAATCCAAATTCACTTCAGTTATACTGAGAATGTAAAAATATAAAGATTGATAGGACCATCAATTTGGAATGCTTATGCAGATTGTGCTTATGAGAACCCTGAACAAAGCTAGTTAAATGAACAGTAGGGACACCAGTAAGATAGCCTAAGCCCACACAGTATAGGGGCTAGAATTCTGCGTTTGATGGCCCATGCGGAACACAGACCAAGGCTTATGGCCAGACTCTGTGAAAACCTCCCAGTGATGACTGTAGGACTTTTGGGGTAAGCACCTGTCACATAAGGGGCAATTCTTAGTTTGCTGCTGGACATTAACTGAAGTTGCCTATATGACCTGAAACATAAAACAATCCTGAAACCTAAAATACAATATCTTTACCATGTCAGAGAAACATCCTAACGGAAGTGGAAGTGTGCTAAAATGTTCCACAAGGAAACGGAAATAAGTTACATAGGATTATGCCACCTTGAGAATGCAATCGACAAACAGAAGAAAGGAACTTATTTTTCTCAAAACTTGATTCTAGAGCTGTGGAGGAGCTGCCAGATTCTCTCATCACTTGGATAAAATCCTGAAAATCCACTCTGCTGTCTGGCAAGGCAATCTTGGTTCATGCACAGCAGTTCCAAGATGAATGGACCACATCCCGTTGGAAGGATGTCACTCTAATTGAAAAAGTGAAAACAAATGAGCCCAGTGGGCCGAACTGCATGCTGTTTTCCTATCAATGGAAATACTGAACAATGAAAAAAGCATATTTGTTTTGGTTCTCACTGACTCATGAATAGGTGCCAATGGCCTGGCCATATGGTGAGACAGAAAGGCAAAAGAAATCCGGCCGAGCAAAGGGCTGCCCATATGGGCATAAATCTATGGGAGTTGGAAGGGTATATTAAAGTAGAACCTGTTGAAGTCATCAGAAGAACACACCTCCAGATTCTGAAGGCAATGGAACCAGCAAGCAATATTCTGTGTGCTCTATGTGTCAGCAACCTGAGTATGTAAAAAAGCAGATATAAGAGGGGCTGATTCTAAACTTATTCCTCTTGCATACTCCAAGGCAAAAGATGCCAGTAAAGCTGTTCTGTTTGTTAGAAAGAGGCTGTCAATGGCTATGGGCCAGACTCCCTAGTGGGAAATCTCTGAACGTAGCTGGCAAACAATTCTAATGCTGGTAGTCTTGGAAGATAAATGGAGCTTCAAAGATACTGCCTGTAAACTAGGCTTTGCTGATCAGGCATTAGCATGAATGTTTAGCATTCTATCAAAGAACTAAAGGGAACTAGGAGGGCCAGCTGTCATTTCTTCAGACCAAGGAATATACTTCATTTGAGGTGTAACTATAAGTTTTGGGAACACAGATGATGCTTATGGGCATGGTGAGGACTGTGCCTTCACTTTGTCTAGAAAAACTGGGGACAACGGTGAACATAGCTATGTTGTGCGGAGGTAACAATGACCTACTCTCTGAACTTAGGCAGTGCTTCCCTGTATGAATGGGAGTGGACCAAGGAGAAGACACTTGCTGGGCTGACTGCCTGCTGTTAAGACCAGCAGAGCAGACAAACTCATCACACCTTCTCAAGGTGGAAAACTAGGCAAAAATGACATGAAGAGGAATAGAAGCTGACACAACAAAATTAACAAATGAATATGAAATTAGAAAATGTAATATTGTGTTAATATTTTGAAAGACTCTCAGAGAAAGAGATGGCAGTATGTCTCATCTCAACTCTATAATAGATGTGGGAAAAAGTGAGGCCATATGTCGCTGAGACCTCTCCTGCTTTGGGTAGCCTGCAAACTTGAACATTGTGTTCCTAGGAGACATTTTCATATCACTCAGTGATAGACTGAACTAACACTAAAGATTAAACAGGAGCCTAAAGCTGCACCAACATCTTTCTACTTTTTTAATTGTTTTCCTACAAAGAATTCATATTCAGAGACCAGAGTTTATACTGTGGCATCATAAGAAACACATATTTGGTCTCTGTCCCCAGTTCCTAAAAGATATATCTTTGAGGCAATAAAGAGGTTCTAATATTCGACTTTTGACCCTGGCTCTTGACTCAAAGTTTCTAAATCTTTCAGAATTTCTACAATAGGAGTATATTTTGCTTGAATAAGGTGAGTTCTAGATAGTCACCAGAAAGACCGAGCCCTGATTAGAACCTTGGAACTTTCTGCCCCATTTTCCGTCTTCTGGGGAAGAGAGAGTGCTGGAGATTGAGTTGATAATCCACCATCCCTGCATGATTGCTCTGGTTGCTATAGTTTAGATCTAAAATGTCTCAATGTTTTATGTATTAAAATCTTGGTCTTCAACTCATGGCATTATTGGGAGGTGGCGGAACCTTTAGAAGTTGTGTGCTAGTGGGAAGTTTTGGGCCGCGTGGACGTGCTTTGGAAGACGACTGTGGGACACTGGAAGAGGACTGTGGGACACTGGAAGAGGACTGTGGGACACTGGTCTTCTTATCTCCCTGTCTCTCTTTCACCCCAGCCGTGAACAGCTTCACTCTGCTGCTTATTTCCTGCCAACTCGTGCTGCTTCACCACCATTCAAAACCAATGAAGCCAGCTGATCTTGAGCTGAAACCTCCACAACCATGATCAATTTTTTTATTTTCATACATGTATTCTCAGTCATTTGTTACATTAACAGAAAACACACAATGGTGACACCTGCATAAAAATCTCTAAAGTTCAGGGCTCAGAGAATTTCTAGGTAGGTGAACGGGGGCACATCCTGGTGCTAGACAGATGGTGTGCCCAGAGTGGTCATGGGAGAACAATTTACCTTCACTTAGCCTTGGCCTATGTATCTCTTTATCTGCTTGTTCATCTTTATGTTTTGTGATAATCTTTATAATAAATAGTAAATATTTCCCTGAGTTTTATGATCCATTGTATAAAATTATTGAATCCTAGATGAGAGTTATGGTAAGCTCCTCATGATAGCTACCTTGATGATTAACATCTGAAATTAGGGGGAGTTAATTGCCCTGAACCCTTAGCCTGCAGGATTTGACCATGTATATTTAGGTCACATGCTTGTTTTGAACCTGTGGCATTCAGGAACAAATTTATAATCCAGGAAATTTATAATGCAGAATGTATCAGACCACCAAACCTCCTGAGAAAATCCCAAAAGTAAACATGTCATTTGGTCCCACACTCCCACTGACCTAAGTATCTTTTGTAAACTACCACTTAAAATAAGTTACCAAAATACAGGAAGCCGCTTTCTCTATGGAACATCTTGATTCTTTCTGAACTCCTTGAATCCCATAGACAAGTGCCTCATCAAAAAACAGATGTTCTGCACAAGAAAAGTAATAGCTTGACCAAAATAGTTCCCCACACTTTACTAATAATAAACACTGGCAGAGTAGAGTGCTTCACATTTTTACAAGTGCTTGACTTCACGCTGAATGTCCTCTTCTGACTCTCATGTGATAGTTCCAAACATCTTTCTCGGGTAGAGAGCTTTAAGGATTTAAGTGAGAATCTGCCCAGATGGGCTGGCTGCTGTTTTGAGCCATGTCTGGGGAAATAGGAAGAAGACAAGAAGAATATAAAATAAGAGCCTTAACCTCAGTTGCTGTTCATGAACCCAATATATTCAACAAGTATCTACTGTTCCAAGTATTCAAAAGTTGATGAATCATTTAAACTCCGAAAATTTTCTCTTTTGAAGGAGAAAAAAGTCAATTTACATACCTGAACATGGCAACTGAGTAGAATAATTTGCTAAGAAATCCCCTACTTAAACCTTCCAGGAGCTGTTTGGTCAGGATACATAAACCCCAAAACACATATGTTCAGCTTCTCATAACTAGGTAGATTTAACCTACAGATTCCATGAAAGATCCAATTTCTAATCCTGGTCTTGGGTGAAGTAATGTCTTCACTGTATTTTCACATAGCAATTGCTGTGCGGATGGGTATTTGACATGGATTCATGCAGTCAAGAACTGACTCCCACAACTTCCAAGAATTGTCAGTACTCCAGACTCTAACCAGGCAATAAATGAAAGTTGATTAATTATGTAAAGACCCAGAAACCCTGACTCATCCTTCTCAGCTCAGGCCCAGAGACAGAAACACTTTCATGGGTAAAGTGCACAAGCTCTCTGCAGGCACCACTCAGGAGGAAGGACACAAGTGGCCCACCCTTCCTCTGGGCTGGAGAAAATCGTGACATAGGATGAATGTAATCAGTGATGACGCCCCCCCACCCCAAATAGAGGTGGATGAATCCTTGGTTTACCTTTGCCTCCTCAAGGAATTTAAACTTTTAGAGACAACAGTTAGCTATGAAGTTCAAGAATCATAGAGTGTTAAGAGTCACAGATGGTTAAATTCTTAATTCACCTTCACGTTGTGCAAGACGAGCCCACCCTTTAGAACCTCGCCAAAATAAAAGGATCACCGTCTTCTGTCTCCACACACTTTTCTCCATACTTTAGGATGCTTTTTTCTTTTTATTTATCACAAATCTTTTAAAGAACTATGAGGTTCTTAATTGGTTCCACTGAAATAAAAGCTATAGGAAGTAAATTGCACATTTTAAACTCCACCCAGGAGATTATTCTCTGGCTTTCCTGGGACTTGAGTGAAATGTCAAATTAGAATGAAATCTTTTTCCTCAAAGCAAATTCATAATAGGAGCAAAGGATTAGAAGGAATGTACAGAACCACAGAATGGGTTCAAGGCTTATATTTCAAATAAGGCAGGACACCCAGGGAGGGGGCATGTGAGTCACTTACTGCTACAGTGGTTAGGAGAAGCCATGGTACCCGCTCAGCACACCTGCATTCCCCAGGCAGTATCTTTTCCATCTATTCTGTAGCTGTCTATACATGTATCTAAAAATACTATGCTCTAAAAATAGAGAAGAGGGAGCAGAGGCAGAGACAAAGACTGACAGAAACAGAGAGGAAGCCTATGAATCAGGAAAGATTCAAAGGACTTTCATGAAATTTCAGGGTGTGAAACTTTTTAGACATTGATTCAAACAAAGGAACTGAAAAAGACCATTGAGGATATTTGGGTGTTCACTGAATTTTTACTAATATTAAAGAGTTATTTTTAATTTTTGAGTATGAATCCTGGTTTTCAGTGAGTCTTCTACTGCTTTGTAACAAAAAAAAATAGCAAGTTGTTTTTTAAAAAAGAAAAGCACAAAAAGAATTATGGATGAAATGGTAAAAAAATGTGCAACCTTATAAATTCATTTTTATTATTTAAAAAAGATGAGGTTATGATACAGATGGATGAAACAAAAAGTTTATCAAAGGTTTTGGCACAAATTGACTGACTTAAAGATTTTCTCTTACCATCAACAACAAAGAAAGATTAAAGGAAATTATTTAGAGGTCTACCTACAAAAACTAGTCACTTTGCATACATGACTTTATTTATTGTAAACACATAGTCCAAAAAGAAATGTACTTATGGGTGAGCAAATAAGCTCAGAAAGTTTCCACGACAAGTTCAACCAGCTAGGAGTAAGGTGGAGTTCTGACCACTGTTCTTTCTCCTTCACCTCACAGTTCAAATGCAGGATGTAGATTGTAAATTCATGTCCTTCCCTTCTCTGGATTTTCTTTTATATTATTAAAACCTGTAATCTTAGGAGTAACTTTTTCCACTTTCACTGTCTTCATTCTTTGTGTGACTCAGACTTTAAAAATCTAGTTAGCTTCAGTGTTATCTGAGAGTTGGTTGAAACTTTAAAGGAGGAAGGAGACAAGGACCTGTTATCTTCTGGTTTACAGACATATCCTGGTTCTTGTTAATAGTGATTGATCCTGACAGAATTAATTAAAGCTTAACCCTTTTGCTTTCTAGCCAGGACAGACAGAAGCCATTAACCTTGGCCCCAGAAACATAAACAAACTTTCTCTCTAGATATCATTTATCTCATAATAGTGTATAGCCCTTATTAGAGAAAGAAAAACAAATTAGACAACCTTTTAGGGCTCTTCACAATATAAATTTCTAGAATATGAAAGTAGTTTTATATCAGTGTTCAACATAGGTTAGACTATGTCAAAGAAAGATTAGAAAGGAGCAACTAGTTGGAATACAGAATAGAAGTACTTTTAAAAATCTGTGATAGTAGCTCTATAAAAAAAATAGTTCAAAGTTGCACAATTTCCTAAAGTTTACAAATAACCAAAGGCATGCCATCATTTAAAAACGAGAGTCACTTCTATAACAACATTTTCCTGATAGAATTATGGAAATGCTTGAAATTTTCTTTCACCTTCATTTGTCTCCTAATTACCACTCTCCCTTCTCCCCCAGCCAGAATCTCTCTTTAGCAGCATAATCTTTTCTCCCATTGTGCCCTAATATGTCACTGCTAAAGCTTTCTGTCCCCCAATCTCTGTGGGCCAATGAAATGCCATGCTTTTCAGAGAGAAACCTTGCCTCTAGTTGTTGTATATTCATTTATACCAAATTAAGACATCTTTTTGAAACTGATTTATTTTACATAAACAATAAAAAATAAGCTTTGCAAATCTCTTTGATCTTCAAAGTCAAGAATGGATGGGCATTTGAGAAGTTCCCAGGTGTATTATAGTCAACTTTCTATTATTATAACAAAATACCTCAGACCAGGCACTCTATAAAGAAAAGAGTTCACAGTTCTTGAGTGTTCACAGTTCTGGATGTCACAGCTCTGGAGGATCAGAGTTCGGCTCAGTTCTGGTGTGGAACTCAGGGCAGATGGCATATGGCAGAAGCACTTGCAAACATGAAAAGACCACATGGAGAGACAGGAAGCCAAAATAATGAGAGGGGCCCATAACAAATTCTTACTAGGCACCTGCTACAGCTTAGATTTTTGAAAAGTCCTCAAAGGCCCAGTGTTAAAGTTTTACTCTCGGGGTGGTGCTGTTGAGAGGTGGTGGAAGATTTAGAAGGTAGAAACTGTTAGGAGGTTTTTAGGTCATTGGGGTTACAGCTGGAAAGATCGTGAGACTCTGACCTTTTTGTCTTTCTTTTTGTTCCCTGGTAATGAGGTGAGCAGTTTTTTTGTGCTATGTGCTCCCATCGTGATGTGTGGACTTGTGATGGGCCCAAAAGCAAGGGAATTGATCAGTCATGGATTGGAACCTCCAAAACCTCTGAGCCAAAATAAGCCTTTACTCTTCACTCTTTGATTATCTCAAGTATTTTATTAGAATGATAGAAAACTACCTCAATTCCATCTTTGAAAGGTTCAACACTGTCTCTATATGACAACACCGAGGGGGGTCCAAGCCTCCAACAAATGCATCCTTGGAGGACAAACCACATCCACACTGTAGCACCATGGAAAGGTACAAGATGTGCCCCGCAAGAGGCAGTGGCCACCTGCAGTCAGGAACTCAGCAGCTTCCTTTTGCCCACCTCTGAGTGTTAAAATGGGCTGTACGAAGATGTCACATCTGTCAAACTTGCTGTGCCCTCTCGTTGCTCATCTTCATGTCAGCACACATAGCTCTATCCCTTTGGAAACGGAAGCTTTCCTTTTCTCTCCCCTTCCTAGCTAGACCTTGATACCTCTTCTTTCTTTCAAGACGTAGTTCAAGCACCCTTCCTATGACGTCTCACAAAGTCTGCCCTGACTCCCAAAACTCAGTTAACCCTGACCCACACCACCTTTTTTGTGCTTCTTAGTATTCCATAATTTTACTCCTTTATACTGTATCACATATTTGAGGATTAGCTTTTTCTCATGTTCTTCCCTAATTGGTCTTAAACTTTCTTATGAACAAGCTCTAGTTCTTTCATCCATCTGTGTCAATCAGATGCACAAGTTTGAAAAGCAATTCAGAGAAGCAATTGGTATCAATAGTGAGCTTCAAATTCAAATGTTTCCAGAAAACCTGATCCTGAATCAACAAGGTTCTGCTATTATTATCTTCTTAGGCTTCACTGAGGGTTTGAAGGTAGAATGTATTTTTAAAACGAGTCTAAAATGCAAAGCTGAATAACACCAGTGAAAATAACAGTGTCAGTTGATTCAATTTTTTCCTTTTCCATTGACAGTACAAGTCCCAGCCAGACAGTACAAGTTTCAGTGTGTCAGAGGGTAAAAGCTCTGTGGTAGCCACCCATCACTCAGATGTTTATATTATTTGTCTTTTAAACGTACAAAAATATATAAGGTCACTTGGAGTTTTAATGAGCGACAGTCTTTAAAATCTAGAATAGTTTCTACAAATGTCTCAAAGTTAACTTGGCTTAACACTATCTGAGACATTGAAAAAGGAATATTTTGCAGAATAAAGGTTTCCCTCACAAGGTACGGTGGTTCATACTAGTAACCTTAACTACTCAGGAGGCTGAAATAGGAGCATTGGAAGTTTGAGTCCAGTCCAGACAACTTAGAAATGGTCACAAAATTACGAAAAAGAAAATGGTTAAGACTGCTCAGTGGTAGAGCACTTATCTAACACATAAAGATCCTCAATTCAATCCTCAGCCCTGCAAAACTTAGTCTTCCCTTACATGAATCAAATGATACTTTATTATAAATCAGTGCTAGAAACACAAGGAGGTTGCTTCTGCTACCCTAGAGGTGTCAGCTCAGGGTTGGCTCAGTGTAGTGTGGTTGATAGTTACTCAGCTCTTCCCTCAAACTAGCAGAGTAAAATACATTGGAAAAGAATCCCTTTAACTGTATCTCTCACCAATCACCAAATCCAAGTATAAATCATTTCAGTTATAGTATATTGAAACTAGAACGAATAGTATAGAACAGTTAACTTTCACCAATTAAATTAGAAAATGGGTTTCTGGGACAGTGAAGAGACTTTATTTCTCCATGAAACACATTTAGATAGTGGCAAAACCAAATTTGTTCCTTACTCTGAAAAAGTATGCTCTGCACTCTGATGAATGACTGGGTTGCTCAGATCAGGCTGATCCAAATTCTGCTTCCAATGCAATGTACAAGTTACTATTTAACTCTTGGTTGAGCTTCCCATTTAAAGCTGACTTGTTCTGTAATGCACATTTGTTGCCCTAATTTATTTTACAGGGATTCCCTTTGTCCCTTCAAGCACTGGGACATATCCACCCTCCTCTCATTGCTGGAGACAAGAAGTGAGGATGGGAGGCTGTGTGTATCGGGGTGGGAGACAGTGGAGAACCATGAGAGGAAAGTTTGACAGCATTTATTCAAGTCTCAAAATCCCCTTAGAATGGATAATCTGTGCTCTGTTCCACAGGTGAGTGCTAACAGCTTTACAGCTCTACAATTCTACTCTTCAGAACATTCCTCTTAGGCAATATTGTAATAAGATGCATGAGTTTATCTCACAGATTAGTACAGAACATACAATGGCATATAATAATCTCAGTATTCTACACATTCCTGTAAATTAAAACATTCAGTCGACTAAAAAAAAAAAGAACTTGCCTCTTAACCACTCTTTGATATTCGGCATAAACACTGTTATACAGGAACATAAGAATTTTCTGTGGATTAAAAGAGTCACAAAACATGAAGTTGAAGATATGGCTCAGTGGTGGAGTGCTTGTCCAGCATGCAAGAGGCCCTGGGTTTGAACTCCAGCACACACACACACACACACACACACACACACACAGAGAGAGAGAGATAGAGAAAGAGAGAGAGGAGAGAGAGAGAAGGAGAGAGAGGGAGAGAGACAGGGAGATCCACAAAGTGCATCAATATTACTATTGACAGTAAAATATATAAACAATGAGAAATAATTTTTAAAATGTTCCACCCATATGTTTTGTTAAACATTATGTATATTTACAAGAATACATAGGGCAAAATTAGTAACAGTGTCAAATTCTCAACAAACATGTATTGATTATTTATAAAATGCAAAGAATATCATAGGATCTCAAACTTCTTGGAAGACTGGTTTAACAAACACACTTGAGTCACTTGTTCGCCAAGAAGTGAAGTAAGGAGAATATACAACAATTTTAAATAAGTGAGCTAAAGACATTTGGTAATATTGCGAGAAAGTCAAGTTGCAATTTTTGTAATTACAAAAATAAAAAAAGAAATGGCCCTGCCTACGTCTCAGGCTTTTGGTGGAGTAGATGAGAGGGATGGGTAGCAATCACAGGATCTAACATTACAGCCCTCCCTCCTCCCCAGGGATGGTCCAGTGGTCAATACGGATCCCCTAGCTGCAGTCTAATTACTACAGCTTGACTGCTACTAGCTTTTTTAAAATCTGCCTCTGTTTAAGTAATTTGTGCTTTTGCCAGCAGGGAATGGGTCCCAGTAGACTTCGTTTTCAATCACCAGAAAGCACTGTGCTCTGCCTTTGTCTTCTCAAAAATCATTTTATACTGTATTGGAGGTGGACATTATCAAAAAGAAGGCTTAATTTTTAAAAGACAGGAGTCCTAGATTCATATCTATATTTACTAAGTAAATCAGCCTTCTTAGGCAAATACTACCAATGCCTTTAGGGTTAAAGTTAGGTTGTACAAGAACCACTTTTATTTCTTAAAATAATGATGGACCAAACTAAATTTATTCAAATGCATTCTTAATGGGAGAAACATCCCTACCTCTCTGCATCAGGTAGGGTTGTAGAGTTAAATTTTCTAATAAGATATTCATTCTTCTATTCAGAACACTGCTCTATTTGTTAGCTAACAAAAAAATCCCTGTATCCAAGGGTTTTTCTTCTGCCCATCCACTCACCTACTTGTATATAAGGAAATCAAGGTACAAAAAAACAATGAGAAATCATCTCTACCTCACTACAAACCTGGCTCCCTCTCCATTCCCTGTTCATTAATAAAAGTTATTATTTATACAGCTCCCTTAACTGTCCAGCATTTTTCTGAGTGCTTCATGAACACAATATCACCTATTTTAGAGGTAAGGAAACTGAGATACAGAGAAGGTAAATACATTGCCCAAAGCTTACAGATAGTAAGTAATGGAGCCTGAATTCATAGCAGATGGTTTGATGCTGGTATCCACATTTTTCACCATAAATTTTTTATTCTGAATAAGTACTTACAGGATTGATATCTCCTTGAGAAAAAAATGATGTTCTAGATACTAAGTAATGTATAGACTATTCCACCCCTGGCATCAGCTAGAATCTTCCAAAATCTCAGTACTTTTCCCAGATAAAGAGCAAATCCTCATCTGCAGTCATGCACCTGGGTGCCCTCAGTTTACCCACAAAGCACAATGCTGCTATTATCTCTGGGCATCCTCCCTCAAGCAAATACTCAGCAAGTCTCATCTTTTAAACTAAAATAATATGGTTCTCACCTTTCCAGGCATGAGTGGGGTAAGGCTGCAAGTCCTTTGCACATCTTGGTAAGTGGGTTAGCTCCTTAGCTTTAAACAAAACTTCTTAATAGCAAAACGGGTCTTTGAAAAGTTCGACACTGTCTGGGGCTGTCTTCCCTGCTGAGCAATATATACAGGCTCTTTTCCAGCCCTCTGTGTCTTCCTGGACCAATCCGGAGCTTTAGAGCAAGTTGCAGGCTGGAGAGCAACAGCAAGTATGTGTGAGGTGGAGACTGGAATCCTTTCCCTGCTTGCTGCAGGCACTGCATGAAAGTTTTTTGTTTTATTGCAGCACTGCTGCTGAGCCAGCTAGGGCAGGGTTAGGCCCTAAATTGTGCTCAGGCCTTTCATGTCTAAACTCTGTCATCTCAGGCCAGCCGCAGCAAAGATGCAGGCTTTCTTGAAGAGCTAAGTGCCGCAGGCCCCTTCAGATCTTTCAAAGTGATAGACAAGGGCCCCTGGAGATCACGTAGCTAAGCCTTGTTTCACAGGGAAAGGAACTATGTGTTTCTTTCAAGGTGAGGGAATGTGTGTGAATATTTACCATGTGCTAGGCGCTTTGATGCAGGGAGTTAGATTAAACATTGCAAGGTTTTTCCTATATGAGAAATCCAAAATACAAGTAATTTAAAGAGCAAAATAAAAGAAAGACAATAAGAAACAGGGATATAGATTTGTGGAGATGGGAAAGGCCTCTAGGAAAGGAGGGAAATGAGAGGGAAGAGAGAGGAATGGAAACTATAAAGCATCAAGATGTGAGATGTATATGTACCAATTCCCCACAATGAATTTATGCATCGTGTATCACAAATAGGCACTAATAAAATCCTTAAAAAATAAAACTCCCTGCTCTTGAGACCAGACATATCTACCAACACGGTATAAGTAAGTGAGGCAGGTCGTGGGGTAGGTCAAGGTGTTGGGAGCCTTCCAGAGGCACCAGGGAAGATTTTCCAAAGTGATGGAGGAGGTAAAGATCATCATCTTTATGAATGAAGAAACACATGAATAATTACTGTAGACTCTTCATGAATTCCTGTCTACGTGGTGGTATTAAACATGGTCAGGGATACCCCACATAGAAGTCTTAATAGGGAATGAGTGTTAAAAAAGTGGGAAGAGAAAAGATGATTCTTTCCACCGTATCTCAGCTCTCCTAATGTAAGCAACAAGCCCAAATGGACCTTTAAAAGTTACAATTATTTTTTTCTTTTAGAGACAAGTTGTGTCTCCAAAATTCTTCATGCCTGGCATGTAACTGTCACCTTATCCTCTCCTCAGCCCAGAGGAAGGGAGAGAATATGCAAATGCAGGCTTCAGGAGGTCAGTTTGCTTCCTTTTCACCAGGAAGAGAAGTAGCATGGAAGTGCCAGAGGGGTATAAAACAAGAGTGGAGGTGTCTGTTGTCTCCTTGTCTCCCTCATTCCTCTCTTTCTTACTATAATAGACACTTGCTCACCAAGACACGGTGAAATGGCGAACTCTGGCTGTAGGTGGCCCTTTTCCCCACAGAGCTTCCTCTGAATAAATGAAACCTCCCTTGTTTTCTGGGGGAGGTGGTGAGGTTATAGATCTGAGAGACCAGTAATACTTTTTCTGCTCTTCTGGTAATTCTTTACTTTGATGACTATATGAGATAATTCCTTGGACACTTCCCTCTCCATACATCCATGAATTC
>PVLA01008504.1:0-87817 GCA_004027455.1 Hydrochoerus hydrochaeris | reverse complement strand
GTTTGGCCTTGTACCTTTCCGGGCTTTGAGCCTACTCTCCAGCTTGTGCGAGTGTAGATTGAAGGCTTACAGTTGTATGGGGAAAGGGTAAGGTGAAGATGGGTTCATCTGGATGCGTATGAGCCAGCTGGGTCTTGTTGCTTATTCGTTTGGTAGATTTCACCATGGCTCAGAAGGTTTGCACAGAGTGGGGATTGAGTAGGTTATATTCAGTATGTTATTTAGAGAACAGTGTTGTAACTATAGCTACTTTTATCTTGAAGACTTTGGTTGGTTGTCTGTCTCAGCTTCTGTGGAGTTCGAAAGGAGATCTATCTATCTGTCCACTCGATGGTGGTTGTTAAATCTGCCTGGAAGTTACTGCTTTTGTGTTCTCTATAGAAGTCCTTTTGGGCTCCCATTCTGTTCATTCCCCAGGCAGCAAGGGTTTTAGGTTGGTTTGGTTTTGCAATACTGGGGATTGAATGCAAGTCCTTCACACTGAGCTGCGTTCTTAGTTCTTAACTTATGCACCTGTAAATTTATTTTTATTATTTATTTATTTATTTTTGTGCCGGGGATTGAACTCTCGACCTTGCGCTTGCCAGATAGGTTTTTATGCCGCTGAGCTAAAAATCCCAAGCTTACCTGTAAAATGTGAGACAGAGTCTTAAGTTTCCCAAGTGAGGCTGGAATTTGTGGTCCTCCTGCTTCTGGGATTACAGAAGTGTAGTGCTGTGCCCTGCTCAAATACCAAGATTTCCAGAAACATCTTTACCTATAGCATTTTCTGGACACTGGTTAATGTTTTTTGTTTCGTTTTAACCTTTAGCATGTTCCTGTTGACTTATACCACCTGAGGGGGCCTGTCCTATGCTTGTACCACTGGTGGTTCAGAGATGCTCAGCTGCCAGCAGTGACACTCAAATCACTGCCCCATTGTGAATGTGTTGAGTCTCTTAATGATATAATCAGCTAAATTAAGGTGGTAGGGGATATTTCCCAGCAGTTTTCAAATCTCAGCCAGGCACAGTGGCACATACCTGTAATCCTGCTACTTGGGAGGCTGAGGCAGGAGAGTCACTGCAGATTTGAGACCAGCCTGGACTAAACAGTGAGTTCAAGGCCATTCTGAACTGCATAGCAATACTCTGTCTACCAAAAAAAAATTATCTTCTTTGGAAATGGAGTGAATTCTTCAACCCTGACAAGGTTATTTACAAGTTGCAAAAATTCTCCATATTTACTCCTGTATTCCTCTTTTTAGTCTTGGCTGTGACAGAAAGTGTAAGGTCATTAATGACTTTTTCTTACATCTATCGTGAAAACCGTAGCAGCAGACAGTAACTGTTACAGAAGCTGTCAAATGCACAATTTTTATGACTTTAATTTTTTGTGTTTTTTTGTTTTTTGAGACAGCTTTTGCATTATAGTTCAGGCTGGCCTTGAAGTTGCTAGCCTCTGCTTGTGATCCTCCTGCCTCAGCCTCCTGGTGCTGGGATTACATGTGTGCGCCACCCCACTCAGGTTTCTTTTTGTTTTGCTTTTCTGGTCCTAGGGCTTGGATTTAGTATGCCTAATGCATACTCAGTACTGTGTGTGTTTTACCTGTAAGCTATACAAAAGTTGGCGGGCTACGCAGACAGTGTCACATGTCTACAGTTCCCATATGGTGAGACTGAGTCAGGAGGATCACAAGTTTGAGACCAGTCTGTGATGTGCAATGAGACCCTGTCTCAAAAACAAACCTGAAGGGCGCGTGCAGGAGGGGGATCAAGAGGAAAAAGAACACAGGGAGAACCAGTTGACTGGGGATCAAGAGGAAAAAGAACACAGGGAGAACCAGTTGACTGGGGATCAAGAGGAAAAAGAACACAGGGAGAACCAGTTGACTGGGGATCAAGAGGAAAAAGAACACAGGGAGAACCAGTTGACTGGGGATCAAGAGGAAAAAGAACACAGGGAGAACCAGTTGACTGTGGATGTGAGAGCAGATACAGCTTCTAGCAAAGCACTGTTTGCATTTGAATGGAGCTTGTAATCAGGGGTGTTGAGCACCTAGTGTGTCCTGCTGCATCGCCTAGTGTGTCCTGCATCGGCAGCCTCTTGGAGGCTGCTAGAATGAACCCATGTATAAAATGCTTGGCACTAAACAGATTTTCTGGTCTTATAGATAGTTGAAGTATTGGTAACACCAAGGAAATCTGTCACAGTTTGAAAAGTTAAGGAAAAGTTTGATTTCCAGACACTACAGAGAAAAGTGAAAATGGTAAGTTCTTTTCTTTGATTGCAGATACTATTTCTTCATTTATATACAACGATGCTTATAGCAGTTCCCCAAAGCTTTTGATTCTGTGACCATTTCCTATTGGAGTTTGTGAATGAAAAAGTAATGTATGTCTCAGTAATTGGAATGCAGTAGTCCCTCCTTATCCGTGTTTTCGCTTCCCGCGGTTTCAGTTACTTGCGGTCCACCGCAGTCTGGAAATATTAAGTGGAAATTCCAGAAATAAGCAATTGATAAATTGTAAATTGCGCCCGGTCCCCATGCCTGCGTCATTCACCTCACTTCATCTCATCACGTAGGCATTGTACCATCACCACTTCACCACGAGAGGAAGAAGGGTGAGTACCCGCACGCAGGTGTTTCCAAAGGCCACATCCGCGTGGGCTTTGTTCAGACACTGTTGTGATTGCTCTGTTACTAGTGATTCTTAGCCTCATACTGTCTCAGAGTAAACGTTACACACATCTGTATGTTGGTGCAAGGCATAGTAGATACTGGGTCAGCACTGTCCACGGTGCTAGGGGTCTTGGAGTGTACCCCACGCATAAGGGGGGACTACTGTGGTATAGAGATGGCCAGGCGCCCCGTCCCTCACCTGCCCAGAGGGAAGAGCAGTTTGCTGGGTCGCTTCCCCGGCGCTTCGGCTGTGTCCTCTAGTCTCACAGGGACAGTAGGGAGCACACGGGCTGCACAGCAGAGCTGACCCAAGGTGGGTTGCCTGGTGTCTCGGCCTCATTTTTAGCTTAGTTCTCACGTTTCCAGCGTCCAATGCGGATTTTTGTGAATGATGATCGCCACGTGATGGCAAAGCATTCTTCGGTGTATCCGACCCAAGAGGAGCTGGAAGCGGTGCAGAACATGGTGTCCCACACGGAGCGGGCTCTCAAAGCTGTGTCCGACTGGATTGATGAGCAGGAGAAAGGCAACAGTGAGCAGGTCGAGTCCGACAACATGGATGTGCCCGCAGACGATGAGAGCAAGGAAGGGGCCGGGTAGGTTTGGCATTGTGGTCAGAGTCTGTTTCCTAAGAAGTGCTGTCTGGCCGGCTTCTGGCTAGACTGGCTCCCTCCTGAGCCAGCCTGTGTATGCCCTTCAGGGAGCAGAAGGCGGAACACATGACCAGGACCCTGCGGGGCGTGATGCGGGTCGGCCTGGTGGCAAAGGGCCTTCTTCTCAAGGGGGACTTGGATCTAGAGCTGGTGCTGCTATGTAAGGAGAAGCCCACAACTGCCCTCCTGGACAAAGTGGCTGACAACCTGGCCATCCAGCTTGCTGTGAGTGTGACTGGGCAGTGGTGGGGATGGGAATGGGGACAGAGCTTGTGGAGAATGTGGGGCAGTGGAAGAAAGGACCAGCAAGTGCTGTGGGCCAGAAAGCAGGCTCCTCCCCCTTGAATCTGCTGTGGGGATATGTTTTCAGTAAGTGATCGGTGGGATGCCACAGAACCACTGAGGGCCTGGGGAAGTCACCCAGACTTACCACCAGCTAGAGGGCCCCATGCTTGCCATGTGTCAGACTGCACAAGACCTAGACGTTGGAGTTGGGACTTTTAGTCCAGGTCCTAAGGATGAGGATGAATGGACGATGTGAGAATTAACTTTTTCCTCGTGAGCTAAACCTGGGTATACAGAACTCTTCTTTCCTTCCTTTCTGGGGTCAAACCTAGGGCTTTCACACTAAGCCACACCCTCCTAGTCTTTATTTATTTTTAAATTCTGAGACAGGATCTTTCCGAGTTGCCCAAGCTGATGTCACACTTTCATGTCTCCTGCCTCCCAAGAGTGTAGGATTACAGGCATGTGCCAACACACCCAACTAACACCACTTTCTCAGAAACAAAACAAAATACTGGGTGTAGTAGCTCAGGCCTATAATCCCAGCATTTGGGAGGTTGAGGCAGGAGGATGTTATGAATTAAGACCATCCTGGTTTACAAAGTTAGCTCAAGGTCAGCCCGAAGGCATAGTGAGACCCTGTCTCAGAAAAACCAAACCAAAACCCCACTTGTTCTCTTAAAAGTACTGTATAACTGGGGATTTAGCTCAGCAGCGTAAGCGTCTGCCTTGTGAGCACAGACGTGAGTTCGATCCCCAGTTCCAAAAAACAAAAACAGTGCTGTATAAGTGGTAGCCTGTGGCATTTGCTGAGCACTTACTGCAGCAGGCCCAGTCTTCCCCTGACTATGCAGGCGGTGGGCCTAAGCGCCAAGGTGCAGCATCTCTACAGCTGGTTCCAGCCTTCATCCTGTGAGGCCACAGGTTGTGGTGGGGCCTAACTGCACCACTAGGCTGACACAGGGTGCTAACCAGGGGCTTAACTATGAAAGAGGGAATTTAAACTGACTTTACATTTTGTTCCCTTGAAAAGTGTTCTCTCAGCCGGGTGTGGTGGCTCACGCCTGTAATCCCATCACTCAGGAGGCTGAGGCAGGGGGATCATTGTGAGTTCAAGACCAGCCTGGGCTACAAGGTGAGCTCTAGGCCAGCCTGAACTGCACAACAAGACCCTGTCTTAAAAAGACAAAAAAGAAAAGAAAAGAGTTCTTTTGTAAGCACGTATTCTGTCTCACAGGGCTAAGGCCTTGTAGTTCAGGACAAAGAGCTGCATAGTATGTTAGAAACTACTGAGCAGCACTAACATTGATGCCCTAAAATGTCTTCTAGTAGTGACATTAAAATTGTGTCCTTGTGTATTAAAAAAAAATGTTTAAAGTAAAGCAAATCATTGTAAATATTTAAGAGCCATTCTGCTTTTCTTTCTTTCTTTCTTTCTTTCTTTCTTTCTTTCTTTCTTTCTTTCTTTCTTTCTTTCTTTCTTTTTCCAGCGCAGGGGATCAAATCCAGTGCTTCCTACATGCTGATCTTAAGTTCTCCCCACTGAGCTACACCCCCAGTCTGGGAATCATTTCCTAAACATAAAAGTGACAGGCAGGGGTACACTGTCTCTCCATGGTAGGATGTGTGCTGCACATGTGCTTAGCATGTACAAAGGCCCAGGTTCCATTTCTAGCTTAGAAAAAGAGAGGACAAGCAGGGCAGAAGCTCAGTGGCACAAGCTGCCTGCCTGGCAAACACGAGGTCCTAAGTTTCATTCCTGGTACCTTTAAAAAGGGAAAAAGAAAAGACAGAATGGCTGTCACCCCAAGACACTGAGGCATGAGTCAGGCTTGGTGGTGCATGTTTATATTTCCAGCACTCTAGAGGCTGAGGCAAGAAGATTGTTTGAGATAAGTCTGGGCTAAACAGAAAATGAGTTCAAGGCCAGCCTGAACTGCACAGTGAGATTTTGTCTCAAAACCAAACCAAAGCCAGATGTAGTGGTACACTCCTGTAATCTCAGCACTTCGGAGGCTGAGGCAGAATTGTTTCCAAGTTCCCAAGGCCAGCCTGAAATGCATAGCAAGACCCTGTCTCAAAAAGACAAAACAAAACAAAAAGATGGAGGCAGGATGACTGCAAATTTCAGCTTGGCCTGGGGAATGTAGTGACTTTTTTTTTTGGTGAGACTCTTCCTAATCTCCAAAATAAATGAATAAAAAAGACTAGGGATATGGCTCTCTGGGTACAATTCCCAGTACCACAAAGTTAAAAAATTAACCATTTCAGTGGTTCTTGACACCTCCTTTCCCCAGTGACTTGTCTGCATACAAGGGTAGGCTGGGTGCTTTGTAGTGCACACAGTAGCCCCTTAACCAAGTTACCCGCCCCCCCCCAAACTAATCGTGCTGGTGTTGAAAAATCCTGATTTAGCTGGGCAAGGTGGCACATGCCTCTCTTCTCAGCGCTTGGGAGGCTGAGGGAGGGTCACCAATAGTTTGAGGTCAGCCTGGACTACAGAGTTCAAGTCTGGCCTGAGCTACATAGTGAGACTCTGTCTTAAAAAACAAAACAAAACAGAAAGAAAAGGGAAAATACTAATTTATATTTTCAGTGTATTTGTTCTCTCTAGTAGATGATGACAGTTTTTGTTAGTTTAACAAAAACAGTAAAAGTCTAAGTTTGCTGTTAGTCACACAAACTTGTGTGAAAAAGAAAGTCATACAGGTGAGCCTCCTTGCAGATCTGCAGTTGTGGACCCCTTCCTGTCTGTCGCAGGGTGCACAGCATCTCAGCACGGTGGCTGCTTCCCCTCCACCTGGGACTGTGCTGCCCCGCATTGTCTTCCACGCAGTGCCTGGTTGTGTTGCCCTGAACAGCCTTGTGGTACTGGTGTGTTGAATCCATTCAGCAGGCCAGCGGCGTCAGTCTTGACGGGACTGAGCCAGCCAAAGTGACTGCAAAATGACAAAAGGAGGGCTCATGTGCTAGCTGCCTGATTCTAAAGCCCTGGCATTCTTTGTTTGATGAAGGTGTGGCTGTGTCACTCAGGCTGGCCTGAGCTCCTGTGCTGAGGCCTTTCAGGTAGCTGGGGCTACTCTGTCCCTGGCTTGCACCGCTGATTTGGTTTGGTTTGGCTTTTTAACCAGGTCTCACCGCACAGTTGAGGCTGGTCTTATTGTGTAGCCCAGGTTGGCCTCAAATTGAAAGCGACCCTTCTGTCTCAGCTTCCCGAGTACTTGGATGACGGGCATGCACTACCACGCTCACCTTTAGTCCTTTTTTTGTTACAGGGTGGACTGTCATTAAGTCACTAAGCTGCCTGTGCTCAGCACAGGTTTATAGTCCTTCTGCCTCAGTCTCCTAGCTTGCTTGGGTAGCGGCGTGTGCCGCTGTGCCTGGCCGAGGAAGTGTTTTGAAATGGGGTTTTCTTTTTCAGGCTGTAACAGAAGACAAGTATGAAATACTCCAGTCTGTGGATGATGCTGCAATTGTGATAAAAAACACAAAAGAGCCCCCGCTGTCCCTGACCATTCACCTGACATCCCCTGTGGTCAGAGAAGAGATGGAGAAGGTGCTAGCTGGAGGTAGGAGGCCGCAGCACTTTGAAGCAGGTGTTTCTGCTCTGTTCAGATGTGCTGTTTGGTTTTGGATTGCTTTGTGGAGCAGACACAGGTGTGGATGTGTCCACCTTTACCCTCTGACCTTGTCTCCCAGTGTCCTCTGGCACTGGGGAGTTTGACTGAATGGTGGCAGTAAAGTGAGTAGCACTTTTCGTAGGGGAATCATACCGTTTTGTTGTTCTGAATCCTAGAATGTTCTCGAGTGTAAGTGGTAACTCTTTATTTCCCTCAAGCCATTCTCTGGCCTTGGAGAAGCGCTTCCCTGGTAACCTCACGTCTCTGTGATGGTAGATGAGAGCCAGATGGCTGGGCAGGACTGTCGCATTAGAGCTGCGAGGTCAGTCTGCATTGCAGCAGTGTCTGAGAGTCTTGGTCTGCCCTCTGCCCCACAGCTTGGCTGGCTGTGATGCCAAGGCCTGGTGCAGTGTTGGATGACGTTGTAAACTCTCTCCGCTTTGGATCCTGATTTCGTCCACAATTTGTTGTCTGCCCTGGCCCAGCCATGTCTCTTGGGTAGACGGCTGAACGAGACACAGCGGTCTGCTGCAGCGTGGGCTGACGAGGCGCCTCGGGGCCACTGTCGATCACCACTGGCTCTTCCGATGCAACCAAAGCCCTTCTAGTGTATCCACTTAGGGACGCTGGACCTTTGACCAACAGGACTCTCTCTGTCAAGGGCTGGGGCTAGGGCAGTCCCGCCTAGTGGGCGGAGGTGGTCCCCTTGCTGCAGACGCCTTGGGGTGGCTGTTGTGGGAAGCAGAGAGGGGGTTCATTTCCACTCCCCCACGTTTTTGTTTTTTGTTTTGTTTTTGCTGTTGAAAGCTCTAGCCCAGCTCCCGTGTGGGAAGAGAGCAAAGGAATAGTTTTGTTAGAAGATAGGATCTGCCTATCTTTCCCCCTCTGCCATGGATTATTCCTTTTAGAATTACTTCCCACTTTTGATTTTGCTTTTTGTTTTTTTTGTTTTTTGTCTTTGGTTTTTGGTTTTTGGAGGAGGCCTCCGATTTTTCCAATTTCCTCTCAGGGCAGAGTTCATTGTACACTAGCTTCTCCTTCCCTGCTCAAGGGCGGAGACGAATTCAGATTCTGGGAAATTCAGCTGCCCGTTAGGAAGCTGCCACATCCCCTTTCCACCTGACAGAAACCCCTTGGTCAAACTGTGCCTTGTCTTCTTATTCCATCCATGAATAGAAACGCTATCAGTCAACGACCCCCCGGACGTTCTGGACAGGCAGAAATGCCTTGCTGCCTTGGCGTCCCTCCGACACGCCAAGTGGTTTCAGGTTTGCATTTTGTTCTTCTCTTTGTCTTTGGTAGCAAACTCCTAATTTAAGTTGGCTAACTGACCGTTAAGGTTTTGTACCATTGATGAGAGCCGTGCCGATCTTAGCACCTGCCACCGTGCAACTGCTAACGGTGCACACCCCCAAATCTGACACCTTGAGGAGGCTTGTGACAGTGCAGGTGGGCCGCTGCTGCTTTGCGTTAAGAGTAACGGCTTCGCGCCCACGTGCTTGAGGCGCTCATGGGCCGCACACTTAGCAGCCACAGACACTTGGTGTTTACACTTGGCAAAGCAGCACCGTCAGCCTTTGTGTCATTCATGTTTGCTGTGTGTGTGTGGAGCTGCCTTCCTGAAAAGCACCTGTGCTTTCTTTGTCTAGGCGAGGGCCAATGGGCTGAAGTCCTGTGTCATTGTGATCCGAGTCCTGAGGGACCTGTGCACCCGCGTGCCCACCTGGGGTCCTCTCAGAGGATGGGTAAGGCACCTTGTGGACAGCCAGCAGGGTGGTGTGTGCGGAGGCCTCTTCCCCTTCGCATGGGTGGGCCTGGGGACCATACCTTCAGGTCTACTTGTTGGACAGTTGTTGCAGTCTTTGCCCTGGGTGGGATGAGAGAGACAGGGACACCGAGGGATTGTGTGGCCTACTCTGCCTAAGGCGGCAAGTGCAGATGCTCCCGGACAGTCAGCAAGCTAGGGCTCGGCTCGGCTCGGCCAGCACAGCGGCTTCGTGTTTCCTTATGTCCACATGGAAGATCAGCGTGGCCTCTTTCAGTGCTTTGTTTGATGGACGTGTGTATTTAGAGACAGGGTTTTACTGTGTAGCTCAGGCTGGCCTCGAACTCGCAGTGATCCTCCTCACTGAGCCTCCCAAGTACTGGGGTGACAGGGGTGCACCACCACGCCCAGCAAATGTTTGGTTTTAAATAGAAGTGTCCACCTATGCCATGTCCTCAACATGGCCTCTTGGGCCACACAGCATAAAAGGCTTCGTGTCTGGCCTTGTTAAGAAAAAACTGCAGACCATTGATCTGTAGCTAGTGCTAGAGCACTCGTCTTGCCAGCGTTTGGCCCTGGCTGCTGGCCCCAGGACCACAACAAAAGGAATAAGTTGGACTACCTTGGCCCCAGGGTTACCTTTACCTTTGATGTCACTACATGACTGTGACTCTTGTGCCAAACCCTACTTCCCCAGCAACAGAGCCTCGCCACATGGGCCATCCTTCTGCCATCACTGGTCACTCACTGTCCCTCTTGCCTTGCAGCCCCTGGAGCTCCTGTGTGAGAAGTCCATCGGCACCGCCAACAGGCCAATGGGTGCCGGCGAGGCCCTGCGGAGAGTATTGGAGTGCCTGGCGTCTGGCATCGTGATGCCAGGTTGGGGCCTTGTGCTTTGCAAGTGGCCGGGAAACAGGGAAAGGACAGGGTTCAGGCACTGCGGCCCCTCCTCGCTGGTCCACTGACTGGGTTAGGGCAGCATCAGTTCCATGTCCCCTAGGGCGAAGCATGTGACTACCCTCTTGCACCATCATATCCAGCCCTGTGCCGGGTCCCCAGCCGAGATTCGGAGAGCGGATCCGGGGGCGGTGGTGACCCACTCCCACGTGACTTTCTTGCTCTGAGACACAAGTGGATTATTTCTGTCAAGGGCTGGATGCTGAGTGGGTCACCGAGCTCGGTGTGTTTTCCAGAGCTGGGTGTGGATGGGGCGAGGGGGGTAATACACCTGGTTCCCTCAGCCAGCACAGCTTTACAGAGATGCTAAAGATAATCCTCTGCATATCTTCCTTGTTTCCTGCCTTCAGATGGTTCTGGCATTTATGACCCTTGTGAAAAAGAAGCCACTGATGCTATTGGGCATCTAGACAGACAGCAACGGGAAGATATCACACAGAGTGCGCAGGTATAGTCGTCGCCATTGCCACCGTGAGCCCGTACCCAGTCTGCACTCACTGGCTCCAGTCCCCTGACTGGGTGTTCTCAGGACAGGCCCCGGATCGTAGGCTCAGGCCGGGGACTGACGGCGAAGGCACGGTGTGATACAGGGAGCCCCAATCTGGCTGCTGCTTTCCCCTGGTGCCATGTGTGGTCGTTGTCTGTCCCTTGCCTGCCCGAGTGCCACATTCATGCACTGAGAGCAGCAGGGCGACATTTGCTATGCAGCCTACTCTAGGGTCCTTCCCTGCAGGCTACCACCTGGCTCCATGTGGCAACCAGGCCCCAGGTTGGGGTCTCCTGTATTCCTCTCGAGGGGGGTGGTCACAGGCTGGCCCTCCCCCGCAGCAAGGCTGGGCGTGAATGCTCAGGCCCTGCCCTGGCTGTTGGGGGACCCCTTGCTGATGTAGGGGAAACCGTTAGCAAATCCCCAACCCCTGCCCTGGATCAGGAGGCATTAGTGAGCGCACACACTGACCAGGGGTGCCAACAGTCGAGTGACACTCCTCTTCCCCTTCTCCAGCATGCACTGCGGCTTGCTGCCTTTGGCCAGCTCCACAAAGTCCTGGGCATGGACCCCCTGCCTTCCAAGATGCCCAAGAAACCAAAGAATGAGAACCCAGTGGACTACACCGGTAAGTGCACAGGCCCTGGATGGCTGGGCTCTGTGGAGCAGCTGGTTGCACGTCTCAGTCACATCTGCTTGGTCTCCTTTCAGTTCAAATCCCCCCCAGCACCACTTACGCCATTACGCCTATGAAACGCCCAATGGAGGAGGACGGGGAGGAGAAGTCCCCCAGCAAGAAGAAGAAGAAGATTCAAAAGAAAGGTGCGGACAGAGCCTTGCTAGTGCTTCTGCTTTTCCGGCTGCTCCAGTTAATCCTCACCCTAAGTGGTGATCACAAGACCTGGTTGTGCTTTTTCTTGGATATAAATATTGAAATCCTAGCTGGGCATGGTGGCGCACACCTGTAATCCCAGCACTTGGGAGGCCGAGGCAGGAGGATCACCAAGAGTTCAAGGCCAGCCTGAACCATACGGTGAAACCCTGCCTCAAAAAAGACAAAAAGCAAAAATAAATATTCAAGTTGTTTTAAAAATGAGTACCTAGGTGTGAGATGGGAACAGGAGGGGAGATGTGTGTGACACCTGTGTCACACGGTAGTCACTGGGCTCTGGGCAGCTGAGCCCTGTGAAATCTCAGCCCAAGCTGCCTTGGTGCTCTGTCCGCAGAGGAGAAGGCCGAGCCTCCGCAGGCCATGAATGCACTGATGCGGTTGAACCAGTTGAAGCCGGGGCTACAGTACAAGCTGGTGTCCCAGACAGGCCCCGTGCATGCCCCCATCTTCACCATGTCCGTGGAGGTGGATGGCAGCTCGTTCGAGGCCTCGGGGCCCTCCAAGAAGACCGCCAAGCTGCATGTGGCTGTGAAGGTGAGCGCAGCCAGGGTGCTGGCTTCCTTGGAACCAGATCTCTTCGAGCATGTCACTGTCACTCCTGTGAGGGCAGCATGTGTCTTGGAGAGGGAGCAAAGTTCCAGAATGATGAGATTTTCAAACATTTCCAGGTCACACAGGACAAAAAAGCTTTCAGGGTTCTCAGGTGTGGCTGTAGGTCAGGGTCTTCTAGGGAAGTGAAGAGAAATGCAGCGGAGTGGCTGGGCTTTGGCTGGCCCAAGCCGCATCGCGCCTCACTGCCTTCCCGTGTCTGGCCCTGCAGGTGCTACAGGACATGGGCTTGCCGACAGGTGCCGAAGGCAGGGACTCCAGCAAGGGGGAGGACTCCGCCGAAGAGACGGAGGCGAAACCTGCTGTAGTGGCCCCGCCCCCTGTGGTGGAGGCCGTGTCCACCCCCACCGCCGCCTTTCCCTCTGATGCCACCACTGAGGTGAGCGCGTGGTGGGCATTGGGAGTGAGCCAGGCCAGGCAGCTGGCCCCTGGTCCTTGCTGTGTGAAGCAGCCCTTCCCACAGGACCTGTGTGTGTCCTGGGAAGCTGAGCTTCACGGCACCAGCAGACTGTGCACCAGGCAGTGGCGTGGGGCAGACGGCCTCTGCGCAGGTGCCGCAGGCTCCCAGGAGAGCTGGCAGGGGCGTGGGTGGGGGCTGCAGCTCTGTCCGGAAGCCCACAGCTGAGCTTGCTGGTTTTTTTCTGTGCTTTCCCTGAGAACGTAAAACAGCAGGGGCCGATCCTGACTAAGCATGGCAAGAACCCGGTCATGGAACTGAATGAGAAGAGGCGCGGCCTAAAGTACGAGCTCATCTCCGAGACTGGAGGCAGCCACGACAAGCGCTTTGTCATGGAGGTGAGGCTCCTGGTGGGGCCCTTGCCTGGAGCCTGGGCCCACAGAGGTCCCAGGTTGATGCCTTCCCCCCAGAGTGGCAGGGACGCTCTGTCAGCACCACACCCGCCTTCTCCCTCCAGGTCGAGGTGGATGGACAAAAGTTTCAAGGTGCCGGCTCAAACAAGAAAGTAGCAAAGGCATACGCTGCACTTGCCGCACTTGAGAAACTTTTTCCTGATACCCCCCTTGCCTTGGATGCCAACAAGAAGAAGAGGACCCCAGTTCCTGTCCGCGGTGGACCAAAATTTGCTGCCAAGGTAAAAACCCGCTCTGAGCCTTGAGCCCACTCCTCAGCTGCAGCAGGACCCGAGTGATCCAGGGCCCAGGGTAGCCTGACCCCTTTGTCTACTCTCTCCTCAGCCACACAACCCTGGCTTCGGGATGGGCGGCCCCATGCACAATGAGGTACCCCCGCCCCCCAACCTCCGCGGGCGAGGCCGAGGAGGCAGCATCCGTGGGCGAGGCCGAGGGCGAGGATTTGGTGGTGCCAACCACGGAGGCTACATGAATGCTGGTGAGAGAGCCGTCTCCATGTGGGGTGGGACCCCATAAGGGGCAGGCTGGGGCTGGCCGTGTCTACCCCAGTAACCTGCCTGTTCCTTCCAGGCGCGGGGTATGGAAGTTACGGGTACGGTGGCAACTCAGCAACAGCAGGCTACAGTAAGTTGTGCTTCTCTGTCTCCACGTGGGCGGAAGCGGCAGCTGGTGGGGGCCTGAGCTAGAGCAGGGTGCGCAGCCTCCCTGAGGCTGAGGAGCAGCCACTGCCTCCCTCTTTGTGCTGACCAGGTCAGAAGGCCCTCTCGGCCTGTCCCACAGGTGTCCTTGACTTAGTGCGGACACACCCACCGTGTGCCTTCCAAGTTGCTTAGGAGTCAGAATTTTAAATTTCTCTGCTTTGAGCCATATGGAGCACCAATCTCATGAATGCGCCTTTTCTGCCAGTGCACCGCTCTTGTCTTGAGAAGGAGCCTTCATTGGGGGTCACAGGAGCAGAGAAATCTAAAACATGAATTTCAGATGTGGCGCTCTGTGCCCTTTTTCAAAAGAATTCTAATTTCTTCTCTCTGCTCTGTCTCCCCCTTTTGTAGGTGACTTTTTCACAGACTGCTACGGCTATCATGATTTTGGGTCTTCCTAGAGCGTCTAAAAGTATTGCACACAAAATCAACTTTTTACTCCAATTTCCTCCAACTCCAAAACCCAAAGTGTCCGTGCTGTGTCCCTGTGCTTCACTGGGTTTCTCAACCGTGGCTTTCCACCGCAGCTTGTCTGAAACTCTTAGCCTGCAGAATTTAAGACAATGGCAGTTTTTATCGTGATTTGCCTTTGAACTTGGTCATATTGAAGTTCACACTAAGTGGAAAACAATTTTCTCAGAGAATGTATTTTTTTTGTGCAGAATTGCACAGAATTCTAGAGCCAGCGTTGTTCAGCATCAAGGCAAAAGCCCACCTTTGCTTTTTATGGAAAGCATTACTTTATTTAAAGAGACAGTTAATGACGCATTTTAATCTACCTTTGTCTTAATTTACAGCAGGTTTTGTATGAATTTTTAACCTTTTAACAAACTCCCAAATCTGGTTGATGCCTTTGACAGTGATGAAAATTTCACCACATCTGAATCCAGAGCAACCGACTTTCTTTTTAATTAAACAAGCATGTAAAACTTTGGGACTGTGGGGACTGTACACCGTGCTGAGTTACCTCCTCCCGCCTGTGTCATGTTCGGGTGGGTTCTCATCTGGGAGCGGGATTTGTAGCTGGTTTAGCCAGAGAGTGAACTCTCAAAGGTATCAAAACTGTGCTTCCATTACCTGTGCAAGAAGCAGACAGGCTTTAAAGGGTAAAAAACATGAAATTTTGCAAGCCAAGATCACAGCTGTAAGTACACGGAATCTGCATTTGTGTAAAACTGGGGCTTTAAACAGACTCATGCAGGAGGAGCCTGTCCCGTCCTAGGGCTCTGGGAGAAGGGGGGGCTCCAGCTGCCTGGATGCTGCCCCTTGCTCGCCTGCGAGGGCGCCGGACCACTTCTGGTCGTGGTCACCTCCTTGGATGGTAGGGTTTCACTTCCACGCAGCACTTGGTTTCACAGCAAAGCCCATCTCTGTGTTGACTTGCAAGATTTTGTGTTTGTTCAGGCAAAAACTGGTCAAAACGGTTACTGTATGATTTGTTCCCCAAGGTTTGAAACATTCAGTGAAACTTTTAAAACTGATTGCATGATGTTTTTTGTTTTGTTTTGTTTTTTTTAGAAAGTTACTGTTTGAGAATAATGTCTTTTTATACCAGGAAATAGTTATCCTGAATGACGTTGAAAACTTCCCCTCTTTATTTTTTTTTAATCAATACATGTTAAAGTAACAAGTCCGCCGTACTTGCGTCTTCATTCATTCCTGGCTTCAGGCGGGGCGCGTGGGGCGCTCAGTGCAGGACACTGGGGAGGGGTTGGGGTGGGGTCTGCACTGAGCCTCGCATGCTCGCTTTCCTGCATCCGGTGTTGTGGCTTGTGACAGGGTGGGGGCGCCTGCCTGAAGAAGACAGATGCCAGACTGCAGCACCATCCTGCGGGCCAGTGCTGGTGCCCCTAGCACACAACATAGCAGCTTAGGCTGCTGTCCGGTTGCGGGGATGGGAGGAAGACATGTGGGGCTCCCCTGTCACCCCGCCCAGAAGGCCTGGAGCCCTCAGTCCTCTGCCTGGGAAGGAAGGGCAGGCTCTCATCCACCTACCCCAGGCCCAGGCCCACCTCTGTGGGATCCCAGGAGCTCCCCACCAGGGGCCACAGCCTGGCCTGCAGCCTCACCTGCCCTCTTGACTCGTACGCTGTCCTGTCACTCCACCACAATCTCTGGTGGGACAGAGTTCACAAATCTAGTGACCAGAAGCAGTGCCTTGCTGTAGCATTCTGGGCCTCAGGACTGAGCATGCGTCGGGGCATTGCAGCAGGCTCATCCGTCCATCCATCTGTCCTGCAGCTCAGCTCCCTTCGCCCCACAGCAGCTGTGCTGGGAAAGAGGAGGGGCTGAGTGCCCCACCCCGCTCCGCCCCGCCCTTGCTTCCCCTGAGCCCCCTGGGGTTCTGTGCAGGCAGACCAGGGAGCCTCCTGCGCCAGGGGCCTGAGCCTCACCTCGCTCTTCAGAGTGAGGTGGATGCCCTTGGTCTTCAGGAATGTGGGTGGGTTTAGGGCCATGTCACAGGGCATCTGGCATCTCCCTGGCTTGTGCCTGTCCAGCCCATTCCCAGCACAGGGAGGAATGGGGGTGGCTTGCTGCTTCTCTGGGGCTTTGCTTTTCCTGTCACCGTTGGGGACATCTGGGTAGCCGTCAGTCCTGAATGTCATCTGCGCTCGGAGCCCATCTCATTGTAATGTTGACACCTGCTGCAAAAGCTGCTGTCGTGCCGCTGCTTGGCAAAGACCCCTTGTTGTTACCAGCTGATGGGTGAGTGGAGCTGAAGGCTGGGCCGGCCCAAGCCAGGCGGCCTTCTCCAGCGGAGCCCTGCTCCCCTCCAGTCCCCCGCTGCCTCAGGGCGGCGGGCGTGCAGGTCAGCCTTCAGGGCCCACGGCTGCCATCCTTCCCCTCCCTTTTCTCCTCGTCCTCCGCCTGACCCGCTGCCTCCCTGTCTAGGTCAGTTCTACAGCAACGGAGGGCATTCTGGGAATGCTGGTGGTGGCGGCGGCGGGGGCGGTGGTGGCTCTTCCGGCTATGGCTCCTACTACCAAGGGGACAACTACAATTCACCGGTACCCCCAAAACACACTGGAAAGAAACCGCAGCATGGGACCCAGCAAAAGCCATCTTACGGCTCAGGCTACCAGTCCCACCAGGGTCAGCAGCAGTCCTACAACCAGAGCCAGTACGGCAACTACGGCCCGCCGCAGGGCAAGCAGAAGGGCTACAGCCACGGGCAAGGCAGCTACTCCTACTCGAACTCCTACGGCTCGCCAGGTGGCGGGGGCAGCTCCGACTACAGCTACGAGAGCAAATTCAGTGAGTTGGCCCCTGGCGCGCCTCGCAGCCCGGCACTGCCCGGGCCTCTGGCTTGGGGCCTAGAGGAGGACAGGCATGGGTGGGCAGGGGAGGATCTAGAGCCAGGCCCCCACCCAGGTTTGTGCCCCACATCCGTCTTCCTTGAGGACAGGCATAGCTGCGGCCTCCGCCCTGCCCTGGGGTTCCAGCCCAGCTGGGCTTAATGTGCCCTAGGAGCAGGTGTGAGGCAGCACCATTAGCTGGGCAGCAGCGCAGTCAGAGCCTCGGGCGGCCCGAGTGGGATCTGGAGTTTAGGCCTGCGGCAGTCTTAACGATGTGGCTTTGAACTTGGTGGTGCTCAAGTTCCTACCGAGTGCAGCTTGGTTTGGAGGGGAAGGTGGCGGCACCGTGAGAGCTTGGTGACCAGCCTGACCAGTGCAGGCTGACCGTGCAGGGCTCCAGATTGGCCCGGGAGCGGCCGCGGCCAGGGGCGCCTCTCAGGCCCCTAACCACGCTTCTTCTCTCCCCCAGACTACAGTGGGAGTGGAGGCCGGAGCGGTGGGAACAGCTACGGCTCAGGCGGGTCGTCCTACAACCCAGGGTCACACGGGGGCTACGGCGGAGGTTCTGGGGGCGGCTCCTCATACCAAGGCAAACAAGGTGGGCCTGAGGGCTCGTGGCACAACTGGGGTCAGGCACTGTGATGGGGACCTCCCGTGGCAGGAGCAGGGCCGCAGCCACAGGTCCCTTGCACACATCTGGCCAGGCCCGCAGCAGCTGAGGGGCTTCTCATGTTCAGAAGCCAGAGTTGCTGGGGTCTTCGGAGTGGTGGCTCCTGCTTGGGGTACCAGTGCCAGTGATAGTGAGGGCCTCCCTGCGTTGAGGTGCTGGGTGTGGATATGACCCAGGGCAGTGGACACAGGCACCCCTGTTCTGTGACTAGGCACGTCACCACTTCTGTCACCATCTGGGAAGCCAGAGTCACAGCCACCCTTCTCAGGCTGTTAGCAACAGTCAGTCTCAGGACAAGTGAGGGACCCGTGACAGGGCTGCGCTGCAGAGGCCCTGGCCTTGCCCCTTACTCAGTCCTCCTCCCTCTCTGTCTCACAGGAGGCTACTCGTCACAGTCCAGCTACAACTCCCCGGGCTCCGGCCAGAACTACAGCGGCCCTCCCGGCTCCTACCAGTCCTCACAGGGCGGCTACAGCAGGAATGCAGAGCACAGCATGAACTACCAGTACAGATAAGCCGTGGCGGGCTCCCGCCTCCACCCGCTGCCCCTGCCGCCGCCGGAGATCGAGCCCACACACCCAGCCCCCGCGCGGGCCCTCTGGGCGCCCCACCCGTCCACATCGCCGTGCCGTGAGGTGCAGTGGCCTCGCGGGCCGAGCTGTGACCCCGTTTAGCCGTGTTTGGGACTCCCTGTCTTCAGTGGTTCGTTAGTTGCCATTGCAGCCTCCTCTGGGTAGTCTGAGTTCCTGCCGTCAGTGTCCCTCTGTCTACTCACACTCGGTGTTCATGTTGGCTCCGTTTGTCTTGAAACAGTTCGGAAGGGATACGTCATCTGTTAAAGCTTTCGTGAAGTGAGTTCAATGAGCTTTCTGTATTTTAATGCTTTAGTGTTTCAGTTTTATAAGTGAAGATTTTATTTTAAAAACCAGTGGGAAAGAGTGGGGATTTTTGTATGTCTGGGTCATTCAGGCAGTATATCTGAGTTCAGCCGAATGTAGACAAATAAAAGAAAAAGTACAGTGCGACCGTCCCAGGCCTGTGTGTCTGATCTTCAACCAGGCCGTTCTCACCCTCGGGAAGCAAAGGCGTGGAGGGCAGTGTGGTCCCTGGTCACCAGCACGAAGCCTGCTGTCCCCCTTCCCAGGGTCTCAGCCGAGTCCACCTGGGCCTCGAGGTAGGGTCAGAAAGCACAAGTGTGCCCCCTCCACCACCCTCCATGAGTTCTTGTGTCCTTTGTCATGTGGCCTCACATCACAGGCAGAAAGTCCTCATCAGAGCCACTGCTGTGCTGGCTGCTGTCACCTGCAGCCTTGCCCTCAACCGGTGCCTCGCGAAGCCCGACACGGAGAGGTCGGCCTCCCTCACCCTCTACATGCCTGGACTGCACCAGCCTGCCGGGCCTCCCTGGAGCCGAACTTCCATGTTTGGGGGCAGAGGGTGCTCTTGTCGCCTCGGGTGGGAGAGCCCCTCCGCTCCACAGTGTGGGCCGCGGAAGGCCCGCAGGGAGACCAGGCTCTGCCCTAGCCCACCACTGGGAGAGGTGGGCAGCGTCGTCCGTGGTGACAGCAGTGGGGGTGCTCTGATGTCTGTCTGGGAAGAACCTGTACACCCACTCCCAGCACCGTGGCTTCCCCTTCCAGGGACCCTGTTTCCAGGAAACCCCTCTGCCTGCCTCACAAGCTAGGTGAAGACTGGCCCGGAAGGGGGAGTCCTGTCCCAAAGCGCGGAGGAGGAGGAGGAGGAGGAGGAGGAGGAGGAGGAGGAGGAAGAAGGCCCAGCCCCGGGAGAGGTGGTTCAGCGACATCCTCAGGCCCTTTGGTGCCCTGGGACCACCCTGCACGTGGAGGGGGGTGGGTCCTAGGCCTGGGCTGGAGGAAGGGAGCTCATGGTTCTCCGAGACACCCTGACAGCCAGGACCAGATAAGACTCACACTGTCAGAAGGGAGAGGTGGCCACAGTGGGGCGCCCGTGTCACCGGAAGCCGCTGGAAAGAACAGTCGGGGCCCGCACCAAGCTCTGCCCACCAGCTGCATCGGCTGCACCAGGCTTCCCTTAGGATTGCAGCCCCCTACCAGCGTCCCCCGCAGGTTCCACTGTGGCCCCCACCGAGGGCTCACATGGCACCCGTTTCAGGGAAGCTCGGCCTGGAAGCACCGCTGGGGGGCATCACCAGTGCGGAGGGCCCTGCGATGCCCGGGGCCAGTGGTGTCCCAGCCCTCAGGACCTGGGGCACCAGCAACTGGGCACACTGTGGCCAGGGTCAGGATGCCTTGAGTAGGTAGTGTCTTGCACCCTGGGTCGCCCGCAGAGGCCACCAGGAGGGCTCCAGAGGCCACCGTGGAAGGCTTGAGCGAAGGAAGGGGAGAGCGCGGTCTGGCTGAGGGTGTCGGGGCTCTGGCACCTCGGCACCAGCAGCCTGCGCCTGCGGAGCCTCTGCCTGGCAGGGAAGCAGCCTCTCCCCTGCAGCGCTCACCCTTGCGCTCCCGAGGGTCAGCCTGCCTGGTTCTGCGGAGACCTGAGACCTGCCCCGCGGGGCAGACGGCTCGTAAACGCTGTGTGCCTTTCATTGAATCACCGTCCGTGCATTCGGGACGCCTGTGAGGGCCCTGTGCTGGGAATCTGCGGGCCGGGAGGGTGGTCCCTGGACGCCTGTCCCCGGAGGCTTCCGTTTGTCCGAGGGAGGGAGGCGGAGGCAGCACCAGGCCGAGTAAGCGCTCAGTGTCCAGGAGTCGCAGCAGGTGGGTGCAGATTTTTTCCCTGAGCTGCTGGGCAGAGGAGACCACGGGCGAGGGGCAAAGAGATCCCAGGATGCCGCAAGAACAGCAGTTGAGGCGGCGACCCTAGAGGAGGCAGGGGTGGCGATCCAGTCCCCAGCCCGTCAAGGCCGGGGTGGTGGGCAACCCTCCGGGCCAAGTCTGCAGAAACCTGCGGCCCATCCTCTGTGAACGCCACCCCTCCGCCGCCCTCGCGGTGCGGTGCGGTGCACACTGCCCCCTCCCAGCCCTGTGAAAAACTCCAGACGCACAAACCTGGGCCACAACTGGCTTTTGTGCTTTGTCACGGAGCAGTCCTCATATTTAAGGAGCCGCCTGAAGGCCCCGCCCTACAGGGTGTACCCTGGGCGGAGAGCCCTCGGTTCCCCATAGGGAGTCCTGGAGGCCACGCCCCAGGGCGTGTCCCGGCGCTTCCAATAGGTCGCTTCCTAAGGCTCCACCCCTGGGGCGCTCGCGTCCTTGGTCTCCAAGTAACATGTTTGGCTCTGTCCGTTGTCCTGAAGCGGCGCTTCCCTCTCCTCTCCCAGGCGCAGGCCCAGGGCGCCCACAGCTCTGCGTCGGAACCGCGCTAACGCTAAAGATGGTGTCTGCCCGGGAGCCTGCTCTGAAGCGCCCTCTCCACCCTCTAATTTACCCCTCGGTAACAGCTCATTTCTCTCCTCCCGCCCCTCAATGCCTTCCACCTTGCTATTAGCCAAACTTACTCTGGGGATGCGAAGACCTCCCAGACCCGCCTCCGTCGTGTTCGCCTCCATGCTGTCACCTCCTGCCTCGCGCCTCACCCTCTCAGTCACACAGGCTCCCTCCTTGCACTGCATCCTGCTTAACACAAACCTCGGACGCCTCCTCTCCTTCCCTGACTACCTGACATGGTCTGTGTCTCCCTCGCTGTGTTTGCTCCTCAAGGGCATAGCTTTTGTTTGTTCATTGAATGGTTGTTCATAATGCTTGTTGACTGTATGTTTCTGAGTATGTTCAGCTTTTTTATTCTGAGACAGTCTCCCTATGTACCCCAGGATGGTCTGTGATCTTCCTGCCTCAGCCTCCCAAGTGTTGGAATTACAAGTGTGTACACTACCATGCCCAGAAACCTGTGTAAATTCACAGTGATTCTCAGTCTCTTTTTTTTTTTTCCCCCTCAGCACTGGAGGTTGAATCATAACTTTCGGAGACAGGGTCATAGGAAAGCCAGGGTCGCCTCAGACTCTTGCTTCTGCCAGCTGCAGGGCTATACCACCACAGCAACTAACCAGTAAGTGCAGCAGCCATGTCCTGGTATATGATAGGCAACTAATCAATTGTAACTATTATTATCCTTTTTTTGATACTGTTATTATCATTCTCACTATTACAGTTAATAGGTATGAGATTGTTCAGTGCAATCAAATAGAGATCAATAAAGTACAATCAGTAGAGGTCAATGAAACAGAAACAGAAAAAAAGTATCAAAAAGATGTTACATGCACGTGGGAAGCTGAGGCAGGAGGATCATTGCAAGTTTGAGACCAACCTGGGCTACAAAGTGAGTTCAAGGCCAGCCTGAACTGCAAAATGAAACCGTGTCTCAAAAATAAAAAATAAAAGTGAGAGACTGTTAATGAAAAGAAGTTCATTGATGATTAGGTCCTGCCTACCTCTCAGTTTCAGAATTTTATATTGTTGTTATACACAATTATTTCTGGATAGAAGCTGGTTTTGCTACCAGGTTTGTTTTGTTTTGTTTTTAAGACAAGGTCTCATTATGTAGTTCAGGCTGATCTTGAATTCATGGCAACCCTCCTGCCTCAGCCTCTCAAGTGCTGGCATTATAGTTGTGTGCCAGCATACCAGGTTCTTTTTAAAACGTATTTTGACTCTCATATGAACAAACTGTCCTATTTAAGTTTTTGATAAAATTAAGTTATCCTTAAGGCCAAATTTGTCTCTTTTTAAATTTTTATTTATTTTTATCCGTACCAGGGATCAAACTCATGACCACATCCTTGCAAAGCAGGCACTTATGCCACTGAGCTAAATCCCCAGCCCCTATTTTTTTTCAAACTTGTCTCTTACAATGATGTGATGAGTTGCCAAATAATTGAGGGTTTTTTGTTTCATTTTTTGAGAATATTTTAAAATACTTCACATATATTCTTGGTAGGGTTTTGTTGTTTTGTTTTGTTTTGATAGTGGGAATCGAATTCAGGACCTTGTGCTTGCTAGGCAGGCATTGTGCTGCTGAACTATATCCCCAGTCTATATTCTTGCTTTATAGTTAAAATACACATTCAGGGATACGGATTTAGCCCAGCGGCACAAGCACCTGCTTAGCAAGCTCGAGGTCCTGAGTTTGATCGCTAATACCAGAAAACCTCACAAAAACAAAACCATTAAAATATACATTGACTGGCTAGGGATTTAGCTTAGTGGCATAAGTGCCTGTCTGGCAAGTGTGAGGTCATGAGTTCAATTCCCAGTACCATAAATAAATAAAATAAAATATACATTGACAGCGAGGGATTTAGCTCAGTGGCATAAGTGCCTGCCTGACAAGCACAAGGTCATGTGTTTGATCCCTGCTACCAAAAAAAAAAAAAAATCACATTGAATGTGTTAAAAAAAAAAAGAAAAAGAAGAAGAAAGTGTGAGAGGTCAGGGACCATGCTAAATTTTTGTGTCTGAGCTCCTGGAATGAATAAGTTGCTATTTACTGAGAAGAGAAAGATGTAGAGGGAAAATCTGGAGTTTGTTTTGGACACACACAAAGTTTTGTTACCAGCACTGGGGATCAAACTAAGGGTCCTGAGGCCAGATGTGGTGGTGCACACCTGTAATCTCAATATTTGAGAGGCTGAGGCAAGAGGAATGATGTGAGTTCAAGGCCAGTGTGGACTACATAGTGAGTTCAGTACCAGCCTGAATTACACAGCGAGACCCTGTCTCAAACAACAACAATCTAAGGACCCATTACAGCTCCATTACAGCTCCAGCCATTTCAAGTTTTATTTTGGGGCAGGGTCTCACTGAATTGTCCAGAAAGCCCTAGAAATTTTGATCCTCCTGCCTCAGCTGTGTGGGTTTATTCCAGGCAGGTATCACACATGAAATTATTATTATTATTATTTTGTACTGAGAATCAAACTCAGGACCTTGCACTTCCCAGGCAGGCGCTGTGCCACTAAGCTGTATCCCTGCCCCTGACACATAGTGTTTTGATGACCACTCCTGTCCAGTGCTGTCTAGGATACAGCTATAAAGGTGAAGTCAAGAGTTCAAAAATATCTGTTCATTGTTAAAGTCCAGGGTTTTTATAAAGTGTATCTGCAGCTGTCAGTGTTGGTCAGTACAAAGTAAAGGATTTGTTAATCATGCAGGAGATTATGGGTTAGATCTGCAGCACTGCCAAAAAAAAAAAAAAAGAATCAGTTCTAAGTGATATGACCTAAGTCAGTGCTTTGAGACGAAGCACACAACACCACACCTGGCCTTGGAGTGTTTTTATTTACTTATTTATATTTGTCTTTTTGAGACAGGGTCTCACTATGCAGTTCAGGCTGGCCTTGAGCTCACTTTGTAGCCCAGGCTGGTCTCAAACTCACAACGATCCTCCTGCCTCAGCCTCCCGAGTGCTGAGATTACAGGCGTGAGCCATAGAGTGTTTTTAAGCTCAGATAGACATGTTAGAATTTTCTACAGTGAAAAATACTGGGGAGGTGGTGGGGGTGTAGCTCAGTGGTAGAGTGTGCTTAACATGCATGAGGCAATCCTCAGCACCGGACACACACACACACACACACACACACACACACACACAAATATACTTAAATTTTAAAATACCAGGAAATCAAACATGGAGAATTCGGAGAGGACAAATATTTTAGATTAAGACGAGCAATTGCAAAGTCCTGCAGTGAAGGTCCTGGGTGGATATATTATTATTATTATTATTATTATTATTATTATTATTTTTTGGTACTGGGAATCAAACTCACGACCTTGCGCTTGCCAGGCAGGTGTTTAAGCCACTGAGCTAAATCTCCAGCCCCTTGGGTGGATATTTTGGAGGCATGTCCTCAACGATTGCTCCAGCACCCCGAGAAACTGGCATCATTAGCCACTGTTATAAAATAATTGGATTGAGGGTCCCCGAGAGCTGGTCTTTCCCCCAGCAGCCCAGTTTAGGACAGCTGTCATCTCAGTGCAAGTGTTTTGGGGCAATGGCGCTCCCTGCTGGCCACAATCAGCTCCATTTCCAATAATGTCGATCCTGTATTATTAATGGAACAGACCTGGAGCTTGGCCAATCTGTGACTCGGTCTCCTCTGGTGTCACCGAGCATTCAGTCAAGTCCAGTGGGGATTTATATACAGATTCACACTGAATGAATGAACTCATGAATCTGCAGACAGGTTCTGGGCCTCAGGCTTCTCTGTAAACCTGGAATTCCTTCTTTCATCGAATAATGATTACTGAGCACTTACTATGTTCTAGGTACTGTTCTAAGCTCTTAGGACAACGGACTAATAAGATAAGACAAAGTCCTTTACCAGGCTTTGTGTAAATTTATGTAGTACCGGCCTCCTTCTCAGGAAATCTGTACAGCGTCCTTATGCCCAGATACTGTAATTCCTAGCACTCTCGGCAGGGGAAAAGCATGGCTCAGAGAGGCTTTCACTGTGGATCGAAAAGTAGCGCAGATGAGATTTGTAGGGGGCCAGAAGTTTGGCGATAGCCCGCCCCAGGAGAGAACTGTAGGCCCTACAGGACCTGCGTGAGCGTCGGTTGCCATGGTTTCCAGACGCTCTCCCGGGCTACGACCCCGCCTCTATGTCACGTGATCGAGATAACATGGCACCGCCCACGGTGCTCCACTGCTCACGTGGTTCCAGGAAGCAAGATGGCGGCCGCGGCCGCTTCGCCGGCTTCCCTGGAGTCGGCCCCGCGGATCATGCGGCTGATAGCGGAGTGCAGTCGCTCCAGGGCCCGAGCGGGCGAACTGCAGCTGTCGCATGGGCCGGTTGCCACTCCCGTGTTCATGCCAGTGGGCACGCAGGCCACCATGAAGGGCATCACAACCGAGCAGCTGGATGCCCTGGGCTGCCGCATCTGTTTGGGCAACACCTACCATCTAGGGCTGAGGCCGGTGGGTGGATGCTGGCCCAGGAGGGGGACGGGGTGCGGCCTGGGGGATCCTTGGGTGTTGCCCAAGTCAGGGCACAAGTTCAAAAGTTTAAGGGGGGCGGGAGAATGGAGCACCCCTGGGCACCCAGGCCTCACGCTGGGGTGCAGTGCAGCTGCCGGAACTGAAACTGGCCAGTTCCGTCCCCAGCCCGAGACATCAACATCCCGCTCACCAGTGGCCACTTCCTTGCCCCAACCCAGGGCGCTGAACTGATCCAGAAAGCCCAAGGTCTCCATGGCTTCATGAACTGGCCTCACAATTTACTGACGGTGAGTGGTGTGGGGGGTCGGGAATCTGAAGGGGTTATAGATTATAATCCCAGCGCTCGGGAGGCTGAGGCAGGAGTGTCTCCGTGAGTTCGAGGCCAGTCTGGGCTACATAATAAATTCAAGGCTAGCCTGAACTACGTAGTAAGTAAGGCCCTGCCTCAAAAAATAAATAACAAAAACTCCAAAGGCACTTTTCTGGGGTGAAGAGCCCAGCATCCCCCACTCTCTGATGACCCTGCGGTCGGGTTTCTCCCAGGACAGTGGTGGCTTCCAGATGGTGTCCTTAGTGGCCCTGTCTGAGGTGACTGAGGAGGGCGTCCGATTCCGCTCCCCTTACGATGGTGAGGAAACCCTTCTGAGCCCCGAGCGGTCCGTGGAGATCCAGAACGCGCTGGGTGAGCAGAGTGGGGAGCGGCCCCTTCCTTCCGTTCCGTGTGGCGAGGCTGCAGGTTGGTGGGCCCTGCTTCCTCTGGCCTGCGGGTTTTGGGGGGCGTCACCCCCTTTCACCAGCTGGGGAAAATGAATCAACACACTGCCCGATACAGTTTAGGTTTTAGTTCTTTTCTTTTTGTTTTGGTACTGGAAATTGAAATTGCTCCCTGAGCAGAAATACGTTTTGTATACATTGTCCTATAAAAATGTGTTCAGTAAACAAAGCTCCTCTGCATTCTTATCCCTCCATTGGTCTGGTTTACTGTCAGGTCACAGCCCTATTTTCTTTTTGTTGTTGTTGTTTTTAGAGACAGGATCTCAGCTTTGTAGCCCAGATTGTCCTGAACCCTACTGCCTCGGTCCCCCAAATGCTGGGATTACAGCGTATGCTACCACATCTGGCACATTCTGAGATTTGCTTCTACAGAACACAACAAGATTGGATTTTTATTGACTTTGTGCATGTGTGTGGGTGGACGGGCACCTGAGAGTGACCTCAGGGGCTTTTTACTATATCCCCAGCCTTTAATTTTTAAAATTTTGAGAGTGTCTCCATGGTTCTTTAAATTGCTCAGTGTATTGGTCACTTTCCCAGGATGCTGGGACAAAATACCTGACACCCACCCTTAGAGTAGGAGAGATTCATGGTTGGGGTTCATGGTTTCTGTGGGTTCAGTCCATGTTCGATTGACTCCAAGGCAGAAGCAACATAGCACAAGGCTGTGGAGGAGGAAAACTGTTCAACCCAGGCCATCTGGGAGGCAGAGAAAGAAGGGAGGAATCAAGGAGAAGGTCAGCTGAGGTTAAGGCATGTGCCAGCCCAGGCTGGTCTTGAACTTGGAGTGATTATCCTGTCTCAGCCTCCTAAAAGATGAGATTACAGATGCAGACCCTCAATGCCAGTTTAGATGCACATTTTTAAAAGCTCTCTTTAGGGATTGGGGGTTCAGCTCAGTGATGTAGCACCTGTCTGGCAAGCGTGAGGTTGTGAGTTCAATTCCCGGTACAACAGAAAGAGTAAAAGCTCCTCTGAACCCCAAACCTTGGGAGGCTGAGACAGGAAGATCAAGAGTTGAAAACCAAGCTGGGCGTGGTGGCACATGCCTGTAATCATAGTACTCAAGAAGCTGAGGCAGGAGGATCTTTGCAAGTTCAAGACCAGTCTGGGCTACAAAATGAGCTAAAGGCTAGCCTTGAACTGCTTAGTGAGACCTTATCTCAAAAAAGACAAAAAAAAAAAAAAAAGAGTTCAAGACCAGCCTGAGCTGCATAGTTAAGTTTACAGCCAACCTGGACTACTTAGCGAGACTCTTAGAAAAACGGCATCAGGCTACTTTATAAACAATCTGGGCCAGCTCTGTGGGAGTCAGCAGTGCTTGTGAGGGGCACCTGGGGCCCACCTTGGCCTCCACCAGAGGTGGACGCCCTCCCAGTGAGGGTGCCCTGTCTCACCATCAGGCTCAGACATCATCATGCAGCTGGATGATGTGGTCAGCAGCACCGTGACCGGCCCGCGTGTGGAAGAGGCCATGCACAGGTGGGCACAGGCGGGGAAGGCATCGGGGTCTGTGGCCTTGTCCCCCTGCCCTAGGAGCTGGTGACTAGGGTCCTCCTGCAGGTCCATCCGCTGGCTGGACAGGTGCATCGCGGCGCACCGGCGGCCCGACAAGCAGAACCTCTTTGCCATCATCCAGGGTGGGCTGGATGCCAACCTCCGGGCCACCTGCCTTGAAGGTACATACACCTGCTGGTGGGACCAGGGCTCCTCCCTCGCCCAGGCTCCCCGTGGGCCAGAAGTGCTATGCTGATTGTGCAGTGGTTCATGGGAGAAAGCGTGGATCAGGAATTTTTTTTTTTTTTTGTCTTTTTGAGACAGGGTCTTGCTATGCAGTTCAGGCTGGCCTTGAGCTCACTTTGTAGCCCAGGCTGGTCTTGAACTCACAGCGATCCTCCTGCTTCAGCCTCCCAAGTACTGGGATGACAGGCGTGAGCCACCAAGCCTGGCTTCAGGAATGGTTTTTTGAGACAGGGCCTCACTATGCAGTTCAGGCTGGCCTTGAACTTGCCCAGTTAGCTAATGTTATTCAGGTGTCGTGCCTCTGTTTTCTTTTTCTCCTCCTCCTCTTTTTTGGTGGTAATGGCAGTGCAATCCAGGGCTGTTATACTGAGCTACATCTAAGTCCATTTAAAAATGTTTTTTGGTTTATTTTTGGTACGGGGCAGGGATGGGGATCGAACTCATGACCTGCCACTCAGCAGGCAGGCACTTATGCCGCTAAAGCTAAATTCCCAGCCCAGTCCTGTTTAAAATGTTATTTTCAGACAGGCTTTCCTTGAGCCCATCGGTTGCTCCGGTTGCACTTGAACAGGACATACTCCTGCCTCAGCCTCCCAGAGTACTGGGATGATAGCCACGAGCCATCCCACCTGACTTCAAATCTTTTAATAAGAATCTTTTTTTTTTTTTTTTTTATCGGTATCGGGGATTGAACTCACAACCATGCACTTGCAAGGCAGGCACTTATGCTGCTGAGCTAAATCCCCAGCCCTTAAATAAGAATCTAGGCCTTTACACTAAGCTGTATCCTCACCCCTTTTAAAGTTTTATTTGGTATCAGTGATTGAATTTATGACCTCGCATTTGCTAGGCAGGCTCTTACGCCGCTGAATTGAGTCCCTGGCCCCTCTTTTAAAATTCCTGTTATGAGGCAGAATCATAATGAATGTTGAGTTGCTCAGGCTGGGGTTGGAATAGAGATCCTCCTGCCTCAGCTTCCCAAAGCTGGGATTACAGGTGTTCTACCGCACCCAGCTCTCAGGTAATTTAAGTGACCGCTGCCTTGTAAGAAGGAAACAGCAAAAGCTTGGTTTTGTAGTATCGTAAAGACAAAAACCTAAGTTACCCCCTGATAAGGTGGGGGCCATCTGTACCCCCAGAGATGACCAAGAGGGATGTGCCAGGCTTCGCCATCGGCGGCCTGAGTGGTGGTGAGAGCAAGGCGCAGTTCTGGAAGATGGTGGCACTCAGCACATCCAAGCTGCCCAAGGACAAGCCCCGCTACCTGATGGGGGTTGGGTACGTTGAGGGGAGGAAGACCAAGCCCTGCCCACCCGAGCCAATTCCTGGGTACCCCCTGTCCTGCATGGGAAGGGAGCCATGGAGGACATGACCATCTCCAGGGGTGGTGGGGAAGGGACCCAGGAAACCGACCCCAGGGCTTCAGCCTCTCTGCTCCCCTCTCCCCATGCCTGCACCCCCAGCTATGCCACTGATTTGGTGGTCTGCGTGGCTCTCGGATGCGACATGTTCGACTGTGTGTACCCCACACGAACTGCGGTGAGGGCCCGGGCCATGGGCTGGGGGAGGGCGGGGGAGGGCCAAGCAGGGAGGATAAAGAGCCCAGTGACCCTGGTGACCCTCTGTCCCTTGCCCTTTCCTGTCCCCAGCGCTTTGGCTCTGCCCTGGTGCCCACCGGGCAGCTGCAGCTAAAGAAAAAGCAGTATGAGAAGGACTTTGGCCCCATAGACCCGGAGTGCCCCTGCCCGACCTGCAAGAGGTAGGTGACAAGGCTGGGCGTGGTGGTACATGTTTGGGAGGCTGAGGCAGGAGGGTCGCTGCAGTCTTCAGTTTGAGGCCACCCAGGGCTATGTAGTGAATTCAAGCCCAGCCCATCTCAAACCACCCCCCATTCCCCCAAAAAAAGGTGATGAAATGGGGGGCGCAGTGGGGGTTGGGTCAGACCCTGCTCAGCTGCCACCTCCTGAACTGCAGGCACACCAGAGCCTTCCTGCACACCCTGCTGCACAGCGACAACACGGCTGCCTTGCATCACCTCACGGTACACAACGTCGCCTACCAGGTGGGCGGGGCCCTACCAGGGGGGCGGGGGTGGGGTGCCCAGCGCCCGCTGCCCCCGCTGACCCTGTGCCCCTGCAGCTGCAGCTGATGAGCGCCATCCGGGCCAGCATCATGGAGCGGCGCTTCCCAGAATTCGTCCGCAGCTTCATGATCACCATGTACGGGGACCAGACCCTGTGTCCCCCCTGGGCCACTGAAGCCCTGGCTTCTGTGGGCATCACACTGAACTGACCGGGCTACGTACAGGGAACTCCGGGTTGGGGATATAAGGAGTTTTTTTTTTAAAGGTCTTTTAAAATTTTTTTTTTATCATAGCTGTGTGTTGTCTTGAGTCTTCTTGGGGAGGTGGCCCGTGTGGGGCTCCTTGTCCGCCTGGTCATCACTGTGGTTGGATGTCCCTGCTCCTGTTGATAGAAATAACCAAGCCACTCGGGAGGCTGAGGCAGGAGGGCTGCAAGTTTGAGCTCAGCCTGGACAAGTTAGTGACATAGAACCTATCTGGAAACAGAAAATAAAAGCCCAGTGTGGTGGCACATGCCTGTAATTCCAGCACTCAGAAGGCTGAGGCAGGAGGATTGCAGTGAGTTTGAGACTAGCCTAGGTTACATAATCGAGTTCAAGGCCAGCCTGCACTACATAGTGAGAGACCCTCCCCGCCCCACTAAAAAAAATTTAAAAAGGGTGTAGGGGGCCAGGGATTTAGCTTAGTGGCAAAGTGTCTGCCTGGCAAGAGCAAGGTCCTCAATTCAAATCCTGGTACAAAAAAAAAAAAAAAAAGATGTAGGGCTGGGGATGTGGCGCCCTGGCACCGAGTCTGGTCCCCAGCATCACAAAAAAGGAAAAAAAAATGTAGATTAGTGTGAAGATACTCGGTTTCATCCCCAGTTTTGATGAAAGAGAAACAAGAGGAAAAAAAAAGTGACCATCATAGCTGGTGACCAGATGCCAGCATGTGGGGCTGGCCTCAGTGGGCGCTGCACGCTTTCTCCGGTGGCCCAGACCCCTACCACCCCGAGTGAGAATGTGCGTCCTCCCCCGCAGGCAGGTGGCCAATCAGGTCTCAGGAGCGGAAATGGCCCACTCAAGGTCCTGCGTCAGGAGGGGGTAGCTCTGCTTTGGGGCTCTCGCTCTTGGCCTGTTTCTTCAGACACGTGGCTTCCCCTTGCTCTCAGTCCATGCAGTCACTGGGTGCCCTTTGTCTCGTGCTCACGGTGGCACTGCTTTTGGACGTCCAGCTCCTCAAGCCTTGCTAGGCACACATTCTACCCCTGAGCTTAATGCCTAGCTCTCTGGCACTGCTTTTAATGTAGCCCAGGCTGGCCTCAAACTCATAGCGATCCTCCTGCCTCAGCCTTCCGAGTGCTGAGATGGGAGATGTGTGTCGCCAACTCTGGCTAATTCTTGCAACGTTAGGCTGTATGTGTCCTTTTCAGAGGAGGAATCTGAGGTCCACTGTGTGAAGTCGCTTGGTCTCAAATGTCTTCCATTCAAGCTGTTGTAGGAGAATACCACAAACGGATGAGGACATGCCCTCAGGTTTACAGAGGGCTTTTCGTCGCCTGCTGCTGTGGTATAAGGGGAAGGCCAGTTCTCGGGGTCTTTTGTAAGGACACTAATTTTATGGACACTAATTCCACTTATGAAGGCTGTGTCCTCCTGATGTAATCGCTTCCCTCAAAATCCAATTGCAAGCTGGGCATGCTGGCACTCCTGTAATCCCAGAACCTGGGAGCCTGAGGCAGGAGGATCATTGCAAGTTCAATACCAGCCTGGGCTATAAAGTGAACTGCATACTGAGACCCTGTCTCAAAAAGACAAATACATCCCAGGGGCTGGGGATAGCTCAGGGACATAAACGCCTACCTAGTAAACGCAAGGTTTTGAGTTCTGTTCTGCCCTCATCAATTTCGAGCACAAGCCTGTGGGGCATCTCATTGGTCAGGGCTGACTTCGTAGCCTGCCCTTCCTAGGAATTCCTAGTGTTGCCTAACTCTCTGAGGCCGTTTTGGGATCCTGCTCCCACATCCGGCTTTCAGAATGGGAGCCAAGATGCATTCTGGAACTTGTGGTTTTCTCTAGAACCCGGAAACTCTGAATTGATAATCACCGAGTCCTACCACGAGGAGTCGCCCTTCGGCGTACTTTATCTCAGGAGACTAAGACATACAACAAAATTACTAGTGGGATTTTTTTCGGATTGACGTACAATTCTCAATCAGAATCAAGATTCGGATACTGAGGCCCACTTCTTTTGTCTTATTGGATGAAGGTACGAAGTGATATTTATATAAACCAATGGGGATTGTTTAGGGAACTTGGTAGCAGCGAGTGACAAACTCTCATTTAAGGATCGATCCCTAGTCTGATTGGCCAAATTTATTGATTGGCGTGTATTCTAGCCAATAAGAGTGACTCTTCCTATTGGGTGGAGTCAACGTGTCTTTTCTTGAAGCACCGCCTACTGGCCATGACAACTCACTTTTCCATTGCTATTGGTTGTTGCTTAACAGTGACGGTTTTTCTCTCCAATAAACTCTCACAACAGTCTGCAGGGGGAAGGCTTACTGAGCCATAAGACCTGTACCTCCCTTTCATTGGCTTACAAACAGGAGTGGCAGCGTGACCAACCAATCTGAGCCAGCAGGAGGGTTTTAGGCCCAGCCCCGGCCGGGGCGGGAGGTCGCTCGGGTCGGGTGTCGCCTGAGAACCGGATGAGGCGGCGACTGTGAGGCCGGACCGGGAGTGGGTGTCGCGCTGAGTCCCGAGTCCCAGGCGGGTGGGGAGCAACGGCCACAGACACCGCGGGGCCGGGTCGTTGAGGGTTGAAGGCGGGCGGGGAGCGCGGGGCGCTCCGGCCGGGCCTGCCGGCGCCATGGGCAACCGCGGGATGGAAGAGCTGATTCCGCTGGTCAACAAGCTGCAGGACGCCTTCAGCTCCATCGGCCAGAGCTGCCACCTGGACCTGCCGCAGATCGCCGTGGTGGGCGGCCAAAGTGCCGGCAAGAGCTCGGTGCTCGAGAACTTCGTGGGCCGGTGAGCGAGCGCGGCGGGGCCCCGGGCGGGCGGCGGCCTAGGGCGCGGAGGGCGGCCGGGGAATGGCGCGCCCTGCGCTGCCGGCGTAACTGCGGCGCCTGCGTGCCCGCGACCGCGATCGGGACGGGACGGGACGGGACGGGACGGGGACGGTGATACGGGCCCTGTCGCACGTCCTGCAGGGAGGGGTTCCTGCAGGGGCTGGGGCGCAGACCCAGATCTCGGGGCGCGGGGATCGTGTAGGCTGAATAGCTTGGGACCGGAGGTGCCGAGGACCCCCGCTTTGTATCCGGTCTCGGCTTGCGTGCGGGAACTCACCCCTTTGGTTGCCTGAGAGTCAGGAGTAGATCGCCCTGCGCCTGTGTCTGTCTGTCCGTCCATCAGGGGCGGAACCTGCCCTCTCGATGATCTGTTCCCGCGACCCCTGCGGAGTGGTTGGCTGTCCGTATATCCGGATCGGCCCACGCCGTCTCTCGTTGGCTGTCTGGATAGGCTTCGCTGCCACCACCATCTGTCCCGACCCACGCCGCAGGCAGCCCCCTTGCTGTCTGGCTCGCTGTCCAGGGTGACCTGTACTGTCCCGCCCATCTGTGCCCCTCACAGTCCAGCGTCCAACCAGTCCCTCCGCCTGGCTGTCCTCGCTGGCCTCTGCCATTGGACTGCTCGGGCTCTGTCGCGCGCTTGTCTGGTTCTCCTAAGCTGATTCGCGCTCCTTCCCTACTTTGATTTGACTCCTTCTTCGAAGTGAACCCTGTCTGTCTGTCTGCCCTGGGTCAGCTCATCGCCGCCTCTGGAGTCCCTGTCTGTCTGGCCCAAGCCCTTTTGACGGAGGGTGGCCAAGAGGAAGAGGGATGAGGGGCCTGAAGGATGAAGTTTGAACTCGGTTGCCTGGTTCTCTCGGAGTGAGGCAGGACGCTGGCCCTGCTCAGAGCTCAGCCTCAGGAGTCCGCCCCCCAGCTCGAGCCTCCATCGTGGCCACCCTCCTGGAACCCTGGGCACGGACGCCTTGCTGGATAGTGCCTCGGAGTCAAGAGCTGGGGTGCAGCCTTCCTGGCTGGGCATGTAAACTAGGAAGCTTAGGGTTGTTGTCCTGCGTCTCCCGTGGGCAGATTCTAGGATTCAGGAAGTGAATGAGTGAGGACAGCCCCGCCCTCGCCACCAGGGGATGTTGATTCACCTCTCCCCTCCCCCTCCCGCTGCCGTGGCCACTTCTCCAGGAAGTGCTCTGTCTGGGATGGTGTGCAGGCCACACATCCTCACTGCTGCTGGTGTCATCGTTATTGTTACTGTAATTGTTACTGTTAACAGTCAAGGGGAATTGTTCAGCCAGCCAGGCCCAGGCTGTAGCCCAGGTTGGCTTAAACTTGGGGAATCTTCCTGTCTCAGCCTCTAGACTCTTGGGATCAGGCCAAGGGTTCACCATCCACCCGGCTCTGTCCCTGCCCACCCAGAGGCCTAGAATTTCCTCCGTTGCTTCCTCATCTCCAGCACATTGCCTTCTTTCGATTGTGGCAGAAAGATGTGGATCTGGGGGCACCCAGGCTTGGCCTAAAACTCAGGCCAGGCCTGGGGCCCCCTCTGCGCTGCTGTCTTCCTTCCTGTCTGGGCTCCAGGCGGTCACTCACAGAGCTGTTTCATTTGCTTTGCGATCTTGCACGGGTTGTTTGACCTCTCTGAACCTCGGTTTCTCCTTCTAAAGATCAGATGATGAACTGGGCCTGGTGGCACAGGCCTGTAATCCCAGCACTCGGGAGGCCGAGGCAGGAGGATTGTTGTGAGTTAGAGACCAGACTGAGCTACAAAGTGAGTTCAAGGCCAGCCTGAACTGCATAGTGAGACTGTCTCAAAAAGACAAACAAACAAAAAAATCAAATGATTGTCCCTTAACCAGAATGCCAGAAGGACGCGGTGAGACAGTGCCTTGAAAATGCTTGCTGGGGGGTGGCATGCACCCAGAGTCCCAGCTACTTGGGAGGCTGATGCAGAAACTCGGGTCAGCCTAGGCAACACAGTGTGACACCCGTCTCTTAAGAAAAGCAGTTGCTCCTTAGCACAGTGCCTGGCACACAGCAGGTGCCTTTGGCTGGGCCATTATTCAACCCAACTGGTTTCTTTCACGTCGGTGGCAAGAGTGAACCAGAATTAAAGTGCTCCCAGGCTGTGCGTCGTCGGAATTTGGTTAAGACTTACCAGGGCAGCGCTGCGGAGATGCCAGGTCTCAGTGTCACCTCAATCCCTTTGCACCTTCGTCCCGCACATCTGCTGCGGGTCCGAGGCACTGGGCTGCTCCTCCCAGAATCCTGCAGTGCAGAAGTGGTTGTTAAGGTCATCAGTTCATCTGGGAAACCAAGGTCGTAGAAAGGTTTTTTTTCCCTTTTGGTGGGACCGAGGAGGAAACCCAGGGCGTTGAACATGCTACATTTCAGGTGCTCTATCACCGAGCTGCATGCCCATCCTTTTTTATTTTGTTTTGAGAAAGAGTTTTGTTCACTTGATCAGACTGAGTTCAAATTCATGATCCTCCTTCTTCAGCCTCTTGAAAAAAATAATTTTTTTTTCTTTCTGAGACAGGGTCTTATTATGTAGTTCAGGCTGGCCATGCACTCACTTTTTACCCCAGGCTGGTCTTGAACTTGCAATGTGATCCTCCTGCCTCAGCCTCCTGAGTGCTGGGCTCACTAGTGTGTACCACCTCGCCTGGCAATGTTTTTGGAGTCAGGAGTCTCACTATGCAGTTCAGGGTGGCCAAGCTCACTACGTGGCCTAGGCTGGCTTTGAATTGGCAGCAGACCCTCCTGCCTCAGCCTCCAGAGTACTGGAATGCTGGGATTATAGGTGTGTACCACCATAGCCAGCTCTTAAGGATTTCCTCAGAAAAGTGGTGTTTATGAGAATAGCACAGTTACAATGGCTCTGAGCCTCAGTTTCCTCAGCTAGGAAATGAGGTCCTTACCAGCCCAAATGAGTGTCATTCACTTCTTAGGACTGATGAAGTCACTTTGGTGCCCACTGCTGTGTGTTCATGACGTTTTAGAAAAGGTACTTAATCTAAATGGGAGTTAGAATAATTACACTCTCTTTAGAATCGAGTGGGGGATTAAAGGAGGCCATTTAGATTCGCTGGGACTTGTGTAAAGAAAGCGCTTAAAACATTAGGTATCTGCTCACTGAAGCGTGGTTTGCCACACTATTTGACTCTGGGCCTGGACGTGTGGCCCCAGGCAAGATACTCAGACCCCTGGCCTTCCAGCAGGGGACAGATAAAGCGGAAAACATGGTAGGAGGCGATAACAGTCACTAGTAAAAGGGTAAAGGGGCCATCAGGGCTTGTGGGGAGTTAGGGTTGCATTTTAACCAGAGGAGCCCAATCACATTTGAGTTTGAGTACAGCTTTGAAGGAAGTGAAAAAGAAACCTAAGGAGACCTGGAACAGGACCTCAGGATGTGGAACAGCCAGTGCAAAAGCCCTGGGGTGAAGGCCAGTGCTGGAGAGCAAAGGGACACAGGGCAGGGACAGATCTGAGCAGGAAGGGAGGTGGCCCAGGGCTCTGTTCTCTCTGGACCTGCCAGGACTGTGTTCTCTCCGGGCTAGGAAGAGGCCTTTCTCCTCTCATTTTTCCGGCCAGCAGATTCTGTAGGTAAAGAGGTGTCTTGGGCCACCTTCTTTCCTTTATTTCTATCTCTCTCTCTCTGTCTCCGTTTCTTTTCTGAGACAAGGTCTTCCTCTGTTACTCAGGCCGGCCTTGAACTGCTTTGTAGCCCAAGCTGGCCTTGAACTTGCAGCAGTCCTCCTGCCTCAGCCTCCCGAGTGCTGGGGTCACAGATGTACACTGCCACACACAGTCCCAAATTGCATCTTGAAAACACTATGCGGGGTCCTGCCCCAGTGGTCTCTGGGACCTGGGCCAGACCTGGCCGGTGGATTCCAGAGCCATCTGGAGGAACACTTTGTTCCAGGGCTGCCACATACCAAATGAGCCATCTCACTTGTGCGAGCCTCGGTTTCCTCATCTGCACAATGGGTCCATGACGCTTTCTGTGTCCTGAGAGTAGAGTCAATAAGAATCCAATAAACTGAGCTTTGGACACACGAGAAGATGTGCTTTCGTGACCTTGTTGATCAGCACTGTCTGAGTTGAGCCTGGTTCAGGGCTCTGCTAATCAGTGTTAATTTCTTTTTCCTTAAAGAGGTGGAAAGCACGATCACACTGTTGATATCGGTAACACCCCATTTTATCCCTTACTGGACTGATTGCCCATCCGTACAGACAGCGCTCTGGCCTGGGGTACAGCGGGTTCTAGGATTCGCGTGGCACAGGAGTGATGCGCTCAAGGTATACACCCATGTGACGCACACAGGCACATAGGAGCGCACATCTAATCCCCTGGCTCCTTTGATGCCAGCTGGTTGCATTCTAGGTGGGCATCCCGACCATAAACAAAATACTTGGACGTCAGATTTGTTTATACCAGTTTCAAATGTGATGATGGGAAATTGGGACCAGAAATCCCCAACACCAGAAGATTCAGCCAAACAGTGCGTCGGGTGAAATACCCAGCGCCAGAGGGGGGCGTCTGAACACTTAATGACCCAGAAAGCTACGTGAGATTTGTTAGAATTGGGGGGGGGGGTCCCATCTTTGTTCAGAACAGTCGTATCTGTGCCAGGCATGGTGGTTCCAATCTGTATAACCCCAGCACTAGGGAGGCTGAGGCAGGAATGTCGCTGAGAATTTGAGGTTAGCCTGCGTCCAGGGCTATCCTGGAAAACGTAGCAAGACCCTGCCTCAAACCAAACCAAACCAGTTATGTTTGTGAAATCAGAACCCCTGAAAGGTGTGCGCCACCCTAACTCTCTACGTGGGTCCCATGTGATGTTTGGTTTGCTTTTGCAAAAACTTGCTCCCTTTGCATAGAACCAGGATGACAAATCACAGCTCCAGGCCATGGAAGTTTTTTTTGTTGTGTTCTGTTTTTTTTTTTTTTTTTTTTTTTTTCTTTTTCAGAGCTATTTGCCCAGGGCTTGATGGCTTTTGCTAGGTACAGTACATTAAATCCCCTGGGCCCTTGCTGAGTGACATCAGAGGATAGTCGTACATTCCCTTTGCAGAGCTGGTGGGAATGGGGGATGGGGAGTGGGGTGGTCACGGAACTGACCCGCCGTCGCCCCCCAAATTTGCACTTGGCTCCAGGCAGCCGCCCTTGCCAAGTTTTCCCCTGATTTGAATGAAAATGCTGAAATTATAGGCTCCTCGGCTGCTGAGAAAAAGGGGGGGGCATCCTCTGAACCCTAATTTCCTGGGGTAGCACCAGTGGCATGCTGTAATTAGGCTCTTATTGTGTCAGAGTGTTGGAAAAACGCAGGCAACACTGAGATATTTATGGGCATGGGCTACAATCTGAATAAAAGAAAACAAATGCTGCCCCTCCCCAGCAAGATGTTCTGTCCAGCTCCAGTTACTGTGGGCAGCCCCGTCGCAGCTGGGTGGTGGGGGTCCCCCATGGGATCCCCCTCAGCTTGAACAGGGGCCGCAGGACTGCAGGGTTCCTTCTGCTGGGTGATTGTGACATACTGGCTGCTATTGGCAGAGAATCACTGTGTGTCCTGTTTTGGGGGTGACTGGTTTTTTTGTTTTGGTTTTTCAGATGGGGTTTCCAAGAATGGCCCAGGCTGGCCTTGAACTCTCTCAGGCAATCTTTCTGCCTCAGCCTCCCTAGTGCTGGGATTATGGGCGCTTTTGCGCACCCTGAGGGGCTTTGTTGTATGTAAAATGAGATTCTAGGGGCAACTGCTGCTCTTAGCAGGTTACAGGTGGGGAAATCGAGGCCAGGGAGTGGTCTGGCGTGAAGTTACACAGAACAAGGAAGGAGGTCTGGGGTGTGCTGTGGGGGACGCTGGGGGTTGAGCTGGATCTTGAACTGGGACTAAATGCTGACTGGGGGTAGCATTTGGATCCCAGGACTGGCCTGAGGTCATGCAAGGGAATGGCTTTTTTTTTTTTTACTGGGACTGGAACTCAGGCCGCTGCGCTCCATCCCTGGCCAGCACGCACGGAGCAGCTCTCAGGGCCCGGGGTCCCCCAGATTGTTAGCTGTGTATCTGTCTTTCTGGTGCACCCTGGGCAGTACCTGTACTGGCCCAGGCGCAGGGCACCCCACAGGAACTGGGGTAGGGAACAGGACACCGGGCAGGGCGGGAGCTGGTTGAGCAGGGGTCCTGCTGGTCAGAGACAGCAGGGCAGGCAGGGGCCCCCACATGTGCCTGGCCGCCCACACATCGGAGTGAACCAGTGGTCGCAGGGGAGTCGCCACACTTCCCATCGGATGTCCGCTTGCCCAGAACTGAGTTACGCAAGTGGAGCTCAGAGGGTGAGGACTGCGTTCTGGGGAACAGGGAAACGTGGCTGGGGTGGGGGCCCGGCCCTCCTCCAGCTTCCTCAAGCCTGTGCTGCTGCCTGGGGAGCAGAGATCCCCGCTGGGGGCTGTTCACCAGTGGTGTGTCTTCGTCTTCTGTTTTTTTTTTTGGTCTTTTTGAGACAGGGTCCCTCTATGCAGTTCAGGCTGGCCTTGAGTTCACTTTGTAGCCCAGGCTGGTCTCGAACTCCCGAAGATCCTCCTGCCTCAGCCTCCCGTGTGCCGGGATGACAGGCGTGCGCCACCAGGCCCGGCTTGCTGTGTCATTCTCTGGAACTGGAGCATTCAGCGTCTGGTGTTCTGCCACGTAGCATCCCCGAGGGACCATAGGGTTCCCTCTTCCTGTGCTGCCTTTCCCACAGGGGCCTTGATACAAGGGGCCTCAGTTACCCGAGCTGCTGCTTGGCCCCATTCCCCAGGGCGGGCGTTGAGGCCAGAGCTGGTCCCCCACACTGGGGTCTGAGTGGGCAGGTTTGAATCTGGAGCCCCGAGGTCCCAGCCCGCCAGGTCCAAGCAGCCTGGCCTCAGCATGTGCCTTCCTCTTGGGACATCTGCGTGGTCCCCGTCTCCACACCCCCTGTCCCTTCCCAGTTCTTACGGTGTCTGTGTACCATGGTAACCATGAGGGCCAGAGGTGGCTGTGGGAACAGGAAGGGGACATGACACTTGGGGAGGCCTGGCTGGAGGCATAGGAGATGTTGCAGCAGGAGAGAGGTGGCCTGAGGGGTGTTGGGCCTTTGGGCCCCTCGCACCCTGGTTCCTGGGGTGCTTTCCTTTGCTTTTTCGAGGCTGCATAGTGCTCCACGGCCCCTTGGCCTATGTCCCAGCCTCCTGGCGGTGGCCACTGGGGCCACTCCAAGGCGTGTGGTTTCAGGATTTCAAGTGCACTCAGGCGTGGAGACACTCCTAGAATGGGGTAGGGGACAGTCGGGTGGGTGGCAGCACTGGCCGTGTGGCCCTGAGCTTGGCCACAGTGGCAGCGTCACTGCTGGGGTGGTCTGAGTGGGTTTGGGTCCCATCAGGGTCCTGCTTGCACCATCCCTGCCCTGCTCAGAGCAAAGCCCAGGCCTTTCCTGGTGCACCTGGGTCTGTCCCCTTGTGGTCATTTCCTGTGTCCAGATCCCTCACCCTGGCCACACCAAGCCGCTGGCTCTCACCTCCTGCTCCCCAGGGACCCCCAGAAAGGCAGCACCTCTAGGCAGGGACTGTGAACTGCTGCCCCTGCTTGTCCCTGCAGCCAAATGATTGACCCAGAAACCAGAATTGAATGTGGTGACGTGAGCCTGTAATCCCCACTCTGGGGAGGCTGAGGCAGGAGAACGGCAAGTTTGAGGTACGGGTAAACTAGGTCAAGGCTCATCTGTGCTCCAAGGTGAAACCCTTGAAATAACAAAAAAAGACCAGAATTGGATTGAATGTCCTTGCAGATTCATGGATTGGGCTCAGGCGACCACCCTGAGGTTTACCTTTCAGGGCTCATGACCTGCGTGTGGTGTGCAGGGTCCCCCAAACCAAGGGCCTCTTCCTCCTGGGGGTGCCAAGCCTTGTCCCCCTTGGTACAGAGAAAGTTGCAGTAACAGGCTAAGAAAATTAATAAGGGGGTGAGACTGAGCAGGGTCCCCCCAGGCTGTGTTGGCAGGGATTCTGCTCGGCTGCCAATGGCTGTCCCTTCCAACCCCTGCGTCCTGCCTGGGGGCCTCGTGGCTGTGACAGGTGTGGGCACAGGAGGACTGTTTCCATCAGCTGGGCTGTGTCTGACTGGTCACATAGGGGTGCATAGGAGCCTGCCGAGCAGACACCCCAACCCGGACAAGGAGGAAATGCCCCAGAGACCCTGACCTGTGACGCATGTCCCAGCAATAAGAGGCCCTCAGAGCTGCCCAGCAGGCAGAGACAGGTCCAGCTGGGTGACACCCACCACAGGGTGATATACCCTGGCACGGCCAGCCCAGCCTGGAGGGAGCCCTGAGGGGGACCCGGCACGCAGCCCTGCCTGTCCTGTCCTGGCCTGGCCTGGCCATGGGGCTCCCGTCTTCCAGCACAGAGACGGGGACCTGTTAGGGAGTGGCAGCCTCCTGGCCCGGGGGTGGCAGCCCCAGAATTGTAGTAGCATTGGTGTGGAATTCCAGAGAATCCTAAACTCACGTGGGGTAGCCAGGCACGGGGTGTGCATCGTCACCCCAGCACTCTGGGAGGCTGAGGCAAGAACGTTGCAGTTCTAGCCCCGACTGGACAATCTGGCCACTTAACCAGGTCCTGCCTCAGCATTTAACAAAAAAAATTATAAAGGGCTGGAGAGAGACCTCCGTGTAAAGGTACTGAAGCAGCCCTCAGTGCCTGCCGAGGAAAAAACAAAAGGAAAGAAAGATTCGGGGTCATACAGCGCAGCAGCCGGGCGAGGTCCTGAGTTCTCTTTCCGGTGCCAAAAAAAAAAGCTAGAGGACCATGACCTGTCACTGTCACTGCTACTCTCTGGCCGGAGGAGTCTCCTTGTCTGCGGGGTTTCACAACACCAAGTTCCCTGGGGGGCTGGGCGGAAGCGGGGGTGGGGTGGGGTGGGCGGCTTGAGAGGGGAGCCAGTCCGAACTGGAGGAAACCCAGCTTCTGCAGAAGCCTGGGCGGGGGGGCATCACCTGGTGGCCACCAGGGAGTCAGGTTTCTGCCGAGGAAACCCTGGGAATTTGCCCCCAGCACTGGACAAAAACCAATGCAAGAGCTTAATTCTTTTTATGAAAGAAATTATCCGACTCCTTATGGTAAAAAGAAGGGGAACGCCTCACCCGGTGGAAGTACAGTTAGACTCCTGCTGCTTCGGAGCCCCCTTTCTCAGTGTGTGACTTTGCCGAGATCCTTTTTCTATACTGTCTCTCTTTTTGTTTCTTATTTTTTGAGACACGGTCTCACTCTGCAGCCCAGGCAGGCCTTAACTTGCAACAATTAAAAAACAAACAAACAAAAAGCTTGTAGCAATCCTCCTGCCTCAGCCTCCCCAATGCTGGGATCCCAGGTGTGCACTACCATGCCTGGCAAGGATTTTTACATCTGTGTTCCTGAAGGACATTGGCCCGTAGCTTTCTTCATTATTCTGTTGGAATCACCTTAGCTCTGCAGAAAATAAATAACCTTTAAACTCCCAGAAGAGCCGCAAAGGTTTCTGGGAGTTTCCCTCCAGCCCTGGTTCAGCCTCCTTGCTTGGGACTTCTCAGTACTGAGAGTCGCAGGACCCTGGTTTGCTGCCTTGATTTTGGTTTTCTCTGACTGTCCCTCGTGGTCTGAGGCTCCCACGTGGCATTTAGTAAAGTCACCTCTCTAGGGTTTCCCCTGGTCTGTGTGTCTCAGGACCTCCGCATTTTACAGACTGCCCCCCACTTTGGGCTCATGTGGTATTTTCTTGTAGTTGGCCCGGATTGCTGATTGCGGGGGAAGATGGGTTTGTCTTTCAACCCTGTGGGGTCCATGATGTAAGCAGGACGTGTTGCCATGAGGGTGACCTTGCTCTCTTGCCAGTTGTGTCACCTGGCTGGATTTGCCAGCCACTGGCAAGTTACTGTTCCTCTCCTGCTGTTCACACCTCTGGAGACATTTAGGGTTGTTTGGTTTCTTTTGAGACAATCACCATGTGGCCTATGCTGGCCTCGAGCTTGCAGAGAAGAGACCCTCCTGCTTCAGCCTCCCGAGTGCTGGGGTTATAAGTGTGTACTGCTACAGCAGGCACTATTGGTTTCATGACATATTGTGCCCTCCACTGTCACTGTCCACTCCCCCAGGGCTGGCTCTGTCCTGTACCATTTCCATCTTGTACCTTCTGACCTTTGACCCCCCTGCCCCGGGCCAGTTCTCCCTGTGTGGACTGGGGGGGCCCTGGCTAGACATGGATGCCCCCAGGGATCTGTTCCAGGATTCTCGCTGCCCCCACAGCCAGGTATTCAGTCACGGATATATATGGGGGTGGGGTTTGCAGAGAACCTGTGAAGATCCTCCTGGGTAAGGTGTGTGTGTCTGTGTGTGTGTGTGTGTGTGTGTGTGTTTTGAGATAGGGACTCACTGTGTACCCTAGACTGGCCTGGAACTCACGGCGCTCCTTCTGCTCCAGCCTCCCCAGCGCTGGGATGACAGGTGTGTGCCACCACACCTGGCCTTCAGATATTTCTCATCTGAATTTGGTTGAATCTCAGATACCAAATCCCAACTGTCCACCGTCCCCCTGCTCAGGATTCCTGGGGGCCCAGCTCCCTTTGGTAAAAGCTGAGACCATACTGTGGCCCCTTAAGGCACAGATATCTCTCTGCCCCCTCCCACACCTTCCTTCTGTGCCCCGCCTACCCCTGGGCCTTTGCACATGCCATTTCCGGTTCCTGGACCCTTTGCCCCTCAGCCCTACTTGGTTTAGTCAGCTCCATAAGGCCTCTATGTAAATATCTCCTTAAGAATCCCCTGAGCTACTCTGCTATAGTGTCCTTCCCTGCCACTCTGTCCTCCGCATGCCCTCTCTGATTTGTTTTGGAAGCACTTGGCACTCCCTGTGTTTTTCCTGCCTGTCTCCTCTGGCAGGTTGTCATCTCCGCCTCCTGACTGGGAGTGCCCGGTGGTGCAGCCTCTTCCTGGGTGTGCCCGAGCTCTCACGTGCTCTCACATGTGTGCGCAGCCTCCCCTCCCCCTCCCCTCCCCTCCCCCTCTGTGTAGCTTTGTGAGCCGCCAGCGGGTCTGTCCCTAAGTGGAGCTCGCTCAGCAAAGGTGAGGAGGCCTGCCCTGTGCCAGGCCCTGACCTGGGTGCTCAGCCTGGGGGCCAGCAGGGCAGGCACACGGATCACACGCAGGACAGAAGTGACAGCTCAGCTCGGCCTGGGTCTGGCGATGGAGGGGGCTGCCGTGTCACCGCAGGGTGTCCTCGAGTGTTAAGGGCCAGCTGGGGTCTCTGCCCACAGGCTGGCCCTGTCCCCTTCCTGGGGAGCCCAAAAGCTTGCTGTCTTCCTTTCTCTTAAGTGTTCTTAGAGAACTCTAAGCCTCCCTTTTTTTTGCTGTCTCTGTTTTTGGTTTTATCAGTCAGGGTGCAGGGGGTGGGGGGTGCACAGGGATCGAACTCACCACCACATGTTTGCAAGGCAGGTGCTTATGCCACTGAGCTAAATCCCCCGCTGAACCTGCACTTTTCCAGCGGGGCCTGGTGGCACACATCTGTCATCCTAGCACTCTGGGAGGTTGAGGCAGGTGAGCTCATGTTCAAGGCTGCTCTGGGCAACTTGGCAAGACTCCACAGGAGGAACAGCTGGGACGCAGCTCAGCGGTAGAGCGCTGGCCTGGCCCAGAATTGAGGCTGAGTCCTGGGGGGGGCACCGTTCCGAGGTTTCCAGTGCATCCCTCATGCCCTCACCCACCACCTAATTCCAGAGGATTTTAATCTCGGCAAACCTCATTCCCATTAAGCATCCGAGCCTCGCCAATGGCCACTGTGACCTCTAATCCACTGTGTCCCCTGTCCATGTTGCTTGCCGTGGGATGGCACAGCGTGTGGCTCTGGCCTGCGACTTTTGCCCTCACCGCGACTTACAGACACATTCATGCTGCAGTGGGCACCTGTGTGCCACCCCGGGACTGAACCTCACAGATGCCAGGCAGGAGCCCCACTGGGAAGCCCCAGCCCCAGCTCATGGCAGACTTTTTTTCTTTTTTGCAGAGCAGGGTGGAACCCAGGGCCTGGTGCATGTGTGCTAGGCCAGTGCTCGTCCCCGAGCCGCACCTCCGTGCTGCATTCCCCTCTCTGACCTGACGATACTGTGACTCAGTTTGTTTATCCATTCATCTGCTAATGGGCATTTCCTCTTCCTCCCTTTGGCTCTTAGCAGTGATGCTCTGGGGATACTCATGTGCCCGAGCTCGTGTGGATGGATATGTCGTTTCCCTTGGGCATAAGCAAACCTGGCGGTGGCATTGCTGCTGGCTTCTGTGGTGACCCTTAAGAGTCGTTTAATGTTCTAAGAAACCACCTGACTGTCCTCCTGTGGGGCTGCACGGTCTCACATCCTCGCCAGCAGCATTCAGGGGTCCAGTTTCCCCCTGTCCTCGCCAGCACTTGTTAGTATTTCTTTTTCCCAGTTTAGCGCCCCTCGGGATGTGAAATGCATTTAACTCATGGTGGATTCTTTGTATCTCCTTAATGAATGATGATCTTTTCAGGTACCTACCAGCTATTTGTGTATCTTTGTTGCAGGAAGTCTATCTGGATCTTTTGCCCATTTCAAACCTGGGCTATTTGTCTTTTTTATTGTTCATTCATAAGCCTCCTCCCATCTGAGAATTGAAACAGAGGTTTTACACTGAGCTACATCCCCAGCCCCTTTCTTTGGATTTTTAAAGTTTGTGACCATTGACTCAAACTCGTCATCCTCCTGCCGCAGCCTCCCAAGTGCTTGTAATAGTTCTTTATATAGTTCTGATACCAGTGTCTTTTGAGAGATAATTGGCAAATATTTTCTCACCATCCATAGGCTTGGCTTGACTCTTTCCTTACCTTTCCCGTCCCGTCCCGTCCCGTCCCGTCCCGTCCCGTCCCGTCCCGTCCCGTCCCGTCCCGTCCCTTCCCTTCCCTTCCCTTCCCTTCCCTTCCCTTCCCTTCCCTTTCCTTCCTTTCTCTTCCTTTCCCTTCCTTTCTCCCTCCCTCCTTCCTTCCTTTTTCTTTTTGTGTGGTCTTGGGGCTGGTGTGTCTGTCGGGCAGGTGCCCTGCCCCTGAGACACACCTGCAGCCCCATCCTCCACCTTTCTTGATCGTGGCCATTGAAACAGCAAAGTTTTACATTTTGATGAAGTCGCATTTTGCTGTCGTGTCTGTGAGACTGTTTTCCAATCCAAACCTCAAAAGATTGTCTTCTTCTTTTTGTGTACTAGAGCTGGAAAAGCCTTACTCTGAGCTGTGTCTCTGGCTCCTCCTGGCCCCAACTTTAGCTTTTCAGAGTTTGAGTCCAATTCATGAACATGGGGGTTTTATTTGTTTATTATTTTATTTAGATCTTTACTTTTAAGACTTAGCCTTTTTGTTTTTTTAGTTTTCAAAGCAGACGTCTTGTATTTCTTTTGTCAAATTATTAAATTAGTATTTTATTCCTAATGCTATTACAAATGGAATTGTTTTCTTAAGTTCATTTTCAGAATGTTCCTCCCTAACATATGATTATGTAGCTGATTTTTTTTAACAGTGCTGGGGGTCAGACCCAAGATCCCACTACCACTGAGCTGCATGTCTGGCCCTTTTTGAATTTAACTTTGAGGCAGGGTCTCACTGACTCGCTCAGTCTGGGCTCAAACTTGAGATCCTCCTACCTCGGACTTCCGAGTAGCTGGCATTACAAGCAGGAGCCACCGTTATGACGTTGTGACACATTTTCACATAATACTGACGTCACTTTTCTTTTATTTCACTTCAGCCTTGCTGCCTTCATTTACTGTCTTTAACCGTGTACCTTTTCTTTTTGGTAGATTTTCCTCCGTATTTCCCGTCAGCACGATCGTGTTGTCCACCAAGCATTTTCCTTCTTCCTTTCCAATCTGGGTGCCTTTAGCTTTTTTTTTTTTTTTTTTTTGCGGTACCATGGATCGAACTCAGGACCTTGCGCTTGCCAGGCAGGCGCTTATGCCGCTGAGCTAAACCTCCGGCCCCTTAAAGTTTAAGATTAAATTATTGCTTTGAAATCTTCTTTTATTTATCTCCGTGATGCACTGGGGACTGAGCCCTCTTGTGTGTGCTAAGTCTGCTTTCTGTTTTGGTTACAGCCCTGCTCCCCTCTTTTTCAGTAGAGGAACTAACATCTGTACATTTCCTTCAAAGCACTGCTTTAGGGACAAGTGATAGCTTTGGATACGTTATGGTTTTCATTTCATTTATCTCCCAGTATTTCCTCGTCTCTCTAGAACTGCTTCTTTGAGCCACTGGTTATTTAATATTGTGTTAATTTACACATATATGTGAATTTCCCCCAATTTTCTTCTGTTATTAGTAATTTCAATCTATGTTTATTATCATTATTTTTAATTTTAAAAACAAAAAAGGACAAAGATAATACAGAATTTCAAAATGAAATAATAGAAAGTTAACACTGGCTAACTTATTGCATATTGTTATCTTCGAAGTAGTTGTTCAGATTACAAGATTTAGGCATGAAAACATGATCAAACATGATCTGTTTGGTATATATACATATATATATGCACAAACACATATATGAATATATTCTCATTTTGCTCTTTTTTTTGAGACAGGCTCAGCATGCAGCTCAGGCTGGCCTTGAGCTCACTTTCTAGCCCAGGCTGGTCTCAAACTCACAGCGATCCTCCTGCCTCAGCCTCCCGAGTGCTGGGATGACAGGCGTGAGCCACCACGCCCAGCTTATATGTACATATTCTTACTATTTCGAGACAGGATCTCACTGTGTATTCCAGGCGGGCCTCGAACTCACTGTGTAGCACTGGCTGGTTTTGAATTTGTGACAGTTGTCCTGCCTCAGCCTCCCGAGTAGCTGGAATTATTGGGACTTACTACCACACCCAGCTTTTCATTACATTATTGTTACACAGCGTACTTTGTTTGTCTTCAGCTCTTACACATTTATTGAGTCTTGCTTTATGGCGTGGCCGTAACTCTCTGGTCCGTGGTGGGGCACGTTCCATGTGCACTTGATAACAGTGTGTGTTTTACTGTCGCTGGGCAGAGTGGAGTATACAAGGCTCTTGGGACTTGCTGGTTTATGGTATTGCTCATCTTTTCTATTTCCTTGTTGACCTTTCTTTTAGTTGTTTCATCAGTTGTTGAAATCAAGGTGTTGATGTCACCAGCTATTCTGCTGACTGACTGTATTTCCCTTACCCAATTCTTTTTCATGGCTGTTTATTATTCCTTGGTCCCACCATTCGTGAAGCCCAGTGCTCCAGCGTTCTCTGAGGTTGATCCCCACCCCCACCCCTGTCCTGGAGGTGGAATGCAGGGCAGCAAGCTCTTTGAGCTACATCCCCAGCCCTTTTTATGTTTTATCTGGGCTCTTGCTAAGTTACCAGTCTTGCGATGCTCCTGCCTCAGCCTCCTGAGTAGCTGGCATTAAGGCCTGTGTGTGTGTGGTGCTCAGGACTGATCCGGTAACGGGCTCGCTGTGCGGGAGGAAAAGCGGACTTGAGAGGATGTGGCCAGGATGCTGTGTGCTGCCAGGGGTTGCAGCCCCCATCTGTTGCCATGTTGACCCAGCCCATGCGAGGGGGACCTCTGTGACACCCGCTTGGGGTGGCCTGTGGTTATCCCCCAGCACACAGCTGGAGAAACTGAGGACTAGGAAAGCGACAGTCCTGTACCGGTCCCCGAGGCCCAGGCTGCATGCACACTGTTACCTGACGGCCTGCTCCCCAGGCTGTGCCCACAAGGAAGCACCGGCGCCTTCCCGTGGGTTCCCAGGGTTCAGCTTCCGCACGTGCTGTGTGGTGACTGGACGGTGCCTGGCTGATGGGGACAGGAATGGGGCAGGTTGGGCTCAGGCGCTAGCAGTTGCCGGGGAGGGGGTAGCGGGGGGGGGGTGTCCTGTTTTTTGGTCCCCTTGGTCTGGGGGAGTTAAGCCCCCAGCCTCAGCGCTGGCAGGGGAAGGGCCACCCTGTGGAAGGAAGGGTCAGCCAGCGGGGTCAGGAGCCAGCACAGCAAGCGCCGTGACAGCGACCCGGCAGTGACAGTGAGCAGGGAGGGGCTGGTTGGTCTCTGTGCATGTGCGGTGTCGTCATAGCCAGGTTGAGGACATGGAGAGAAGCATGGTCAGGCCAGGCGACTGTCCCCGTCCACTCTGCCACTTGAATGCCGAGGCTGGAAGGAGGACAGCCTGGCATGCTCAGCCTACAGGTCATGCCATCCTGTCAGGTCCCAGGAGAGGCGACAAGCCCTCCCTTTGCCCGGCGGCTGCTGTGCCGGGACCTGGTCCTCACCACAGCCCTCTTGTCGCAGAGGACCTTGCCTGGCCCAGGAGGTGAGAGATTCTGCCACCAGGGCCACCCAGCTGTGCCTGGCAGACTGGCTGTGGGACCCTGGCTGTCCATGCTGCCAGAGCAGATGGGACAAGGTCGGCGGGACTCCAAAGAGGACGCACCTAGGAGCCCAGGGTCCCCAAATTCCAGTAGCTCTGCTGTTGCCCTTGGTTAGCCAGGTGCTTTCAGCTTCTCAGTGCAGCTCCCTAGCGACAGGTTAAACATTTGCCTGTTAAAAAACGTTATCACCAAAGCTCTAAAAACTGAAATCCATACCACAGGGAGACCAGAGACACCTCGGCTCCTAGCAGGGCTGCTGCCCCACTCAGGCCAGGAGCGCCGGCATGCGGCACCCCAAGAAACCCCACATGGCCAGACACACAAGCAGAAGCACATCCGCTTGGCTTTCAGCCTGGCTGGCATCCTGGACCCGTCCCCAGGGTCCAGGTCACCGCTGGTGGGCAGTAGGTCCATAGCAGTTCCCTGAGCCCTGCAGCAGGTGGTCAGCTGTCCCTGCAAGCGGTGCAGGCAGTGTGCGATGTTTAACCGGAGCAATTAAACATCAGATACGCACGTAAAGCTGAAAAGTACCCAGCTCATGAACGGGGCGGGTGCAGGGCTCCGTGGGAGAGGGTGGGCTTAGCAGGGACAGCCAGCTCCACCAAGGAGGAGGCATCGGGGACCACAGGGCCCGGGCTTTCCAAAACCTTGGAGGTGGTGTCACCTGCGTGCAAGCAGTGAGGAAACTGAGGCACAGGAGGTCTTGGCAGAGCCTGGATTCCAGAGCGGGGAACACACATTGCTGTAGGCCACTTCCTGCTTCGGCCTGCCGCCCTGGCCTGTCCCCAGGAGAGACAGGAGCAGGTGACACTGAGCCTAGTGCCTGGGTGGGGCTCACCCTGGAAGCTGCAGGATTCCTGAGCTGGGAGGAGCTTCTGGGCTTCAGATTTCGGGGTGCAGCAGGGAGCCTGTGAGACCCAGCAGGCACTGATGCTGGCTCCTCACCCTCTGAGCTTCGTCTCCTCTGTGAGGGGACAGTTGGGTCCTTGGCTCTGCCCTGTGCCGGAGGCTCGCCTGCCTCCTGCCCGGCTCCAGGCTGAGTGCTCGGAACAGAGCCAGCATGTCATCAGGCCCAGCCTCCTTTTTCTGTTTTTTTGTTTGTTTGAGGCAGGGTCTCACTATGAAGTCCAGGCTGGCCTTGAACTCACCATGTAGCTCAGAGCGGCCTCAATCTTACAGCAGTCCTCCTGCCTCAGCCTCCCAAATGCTGGACCTAGTAGACTCCTGCCTCATGGGGCTGATGGGTGGGGCAGGTGGTTCAGCTGGGAGTTTCCTGCTTGCTCTGTGAACTCTGTGGGAAGGAGATTATTGGCTAAGGGAGTGGGCTGTGCAGAGGTCCTGGGGTGAGCTGCGCCCAGTGTTTGGGAACGCCGAGGAGCCCATGGAGGCAGAGCAGAGCAAGAGGGGTAGGGCAAGTGTGCGGTCCTAGGGCCCACCGGGAGGACTCAGCAAAGACGGGGCTGCCCTGACTCAGTGTCCACTGAGTAGGTGATACCCACAGAGGGCAGGTCCAAGCATGTGGTGATGGGACCAGTCGCTGGCCAGTATTGGGGAGCCCAGTGCAGGCAGTGCGGCAAGGGACAGCAAAAGCCCAGGTCCATGCCAGGAGGACCAGGGCCTGGCCTGGATGGCGAGAGCTCTCATGGCCAGTGCCCAGGGCATCTTGGAAGGAGTGCAGGGCGGCACTTCCGGTCTCCCCGGTGCCTGCCTGCTGTGTCCTTCCTGGCTGGGGACAGCCTGCAGTGGGGTGCCTCATGGCGTATCCTCCCCGCCCCTCCAGACCCTTTGGGGATGTGGTGCTGCTGGGAGGGCCAGGCTGGCCAGGTGACAGGTGACCTGGTTTCCGGCTGACTCGTGTTTGCTTTTCTCCCCTGGGGAGGCCTGTGCTCCCAGCCTCCATTCTGCCTGCCTGTGGCTGTCCCCACCCTCACGGGGCGGGGAGGGGCTCAAAGTCAGAAGATGGGGGCCTTGGGCTCCAGCATAAGACAATAAATAAACAGCCTGGCCTGCACTGGCCCCGCGCCCTTTCCTGCCGGACGCCGGCTCCTAGCACCTCCTGGAGGTGGCCCGACTTAGGCCCCTAGGACAGCTCCAGGACATGGCATGATTGGCAGCAGGCCCTGCAGTCAGCTGGGCATGTGGACATCCTTCTGTCCTCCAGATGGCTGCTCTAGTGCCCAGGGAGAAGTGGTGACCTGCCTGGGCCACACAGCCCCAAGGACAGAGCTGGCTGGGCACACCCCAGGTGCCTGGTGTGCACCAGCCCCGTCCTGGGCCCTGGTCTCGGGGGCCAGGCCTGTGAGGGATCATGGCCTGCAGGACTGGGAGGGAGTGGCGAGTGCCAGCCACAGCCTGTGACCCTGGCGAGATGGGCAGGGCCTGTGGGGTGGGTTTCCTGACACAGGGAACAGGGCTAGGAGGCCAGAGTGCCAGGGCTGCTGGGGACAGGCCAGGGTGACCTGGAACTGGGGCCAGCCTGGCCTGGGCCTCTGGAGAGAGGCTGCATCTTTGTTTAGAAAGCAACAGGACAGGGAGGGAGGACGGACTAAAGGGTACCAGGATTGACGCTTAATCAAGATCTACTCTGCGCTGGTCCCTGTCCGAGGCCTGGGGTACAGAACTGGGGACACAGCACCAGGGAATGCACCTGGCGGGAAGCAGCTGAATGACAAAGACAGCTCGCTAGCGTGTGGCGAGCAGGGCAGCCTGGCCGAGCTGGCAGCCAGTGAGGCTGTGGGCATTTCGTGTCCGGGCAGAACTGCTGGGAGGGCATCCTGGTGTCCCCACAAATACTCCTGCAGTGTACTCGGAAGCCCTTGGGGCCAGGTATCTCAGTGACCCCCTGGGAGGCTGTTTTCGGGCTTCAGGAGACACCACTCTGCTGCTCCCAGCCTGGCAGGCACCTCCTGGCCAGCCTGTCCCCAGCCGCCTCTGCCCGGGATGTGTCCTCCTGTCAGCCACCGAGGCCCCAGCCCCAGCCGGCTGTCTTTTCCTGTGGGGCCAGAGCCTCCCTTGGGCATCGTGCCCGCTCGTATTCTTCTGGGGCTCTGATTGTCCCTTGTCTGGGCTGGGTGCTGGTGGCATCTAGGACGTCACCATTGTCCTCACGGTGCCTGGCGCCTCAGACGCACCCAGAGCGCAGACACAGGGCAGCACGTGGAAGGCCACACCAGAGGCTTCCTCATCCTGCCGGCTAGCCCAGGGCCACGCGGGGCCCGTCTGTGTGGCGCTGTGACCCGAGGCAGGTGCTCCCGTGAGACGGACCTAGCAGAGCCATCTCGCTGACCTGCTCACGGTTAACATGTGACTCCACAGACAAGGTGACCTTAGCTCCTTGCCTGACGTACAGCGCACACGCAAGGCCATCAGGCTCCCCGTTTTATGCTGGTAGCAGGGAGGGCTTTGAGACTGGGTCTTGCCCTCGAACTTGGTCTGACCTCGAACTTGGCAGCAGTCCTCCTGCCTCACCCTCCCGAGTGCTGAGGTGACAGGTGTACACGTTCATACCCAGCAGCTTCTCTATTTTAAAACTTGAGGCTTTTTTCGAAGGGTTCATCCATAGTACAAGCAGAGTTCAGAAATGTCCAAGAACGCCCTGTGCCCGCCTCCCTCCGGGCCGGGCGGCTTGTGTTTTCTTTAGTGGCAAAACACTGGCACCTCTCCCCACCTCCCCACTACTCCCAGCAGGAAGTTCCCTGTCAGGAGATGAAAGGCACTTTCTTCTCTGCCTCTGGGCTGGAAGTTCAGAGCCGAGCTGTGGACACATTCTTGCTGGTGGCTTTAGTTGTGTTTTGTTTTGTTTTTCTTCCTCGTCTTTTTGAGACAGGGTCTCCCTGTGCAGTTCAGGCTGGCCTTGAGCTCACTTTATAGCCCAGGCTGGTCTTGAACTCACAACGATCCTCCTGCCTCAGCCTCCCAAGTGCTGGGATGACAGGCGTGAGCCACCACACCCGGTTTTGGCTTTAGTTTTGAGACTAGGTTTTGCTAGCTGAGTTGCCCAGGCTGGACTCAAATTTGTGATCCTTGTGCCTCAGCCTCCCGACTGCTGGAATTACTGGCAGGTCTCACCATGCCGGGTACAACTGAATGGTGTGGTCACCCTGCTTTGATACCCGAATCTCCCTGGGCACGTACCTCTTCCCATGGTTTCTTTGCTGTCCCCCAAAGTGCTCCACCCCCTTGCACACTTTTTTTTTTTTTGGTGCCAGGGATTGCACTCACGACCATATGCTTGCAAGGCAGGCGCTTATGCCGCTGAGCTAAATCCCTGGCCCCCTTTTGTCTGTTTTTTAGTGCTGGGGTTCGAATTCTGGGCCTCACACATACAAGCATGGTCTTCCCCCAGGCTGCGCCGTCCTCCCCCGACCCTCTGCTGAGACCTTGCTCAGATCTAGTGACAGGCACAGGCCTTAGGCACACACACCTTGATGTCTTAAAAATCCTCACACCAGGCCGGGCGGGGTGGCGCACACCTGTCATCCCAGCACTCGGGAGGCTGAGGCATGAGGATGGCTGCAAGTTTGAGACCAGCCTGGGCTACAAAGTGAGCTCAAGGCCAGCCTGAACTGCACAGCGAGACCCTGTCTCAAAAAGACAAAAACAAAACAAAAAACCCCTCGCACCCTGGTATCCAGTGGACAAAATGAGGTGAAGAGCCATGTCATCCTCTCCCCCCCTCCCCGCCACCCTTTGCAAGCCCCCAAAGCAAACCATTGCTGATTCGTGTCCCCAGAGACCAGTTTTGCCTGTTCAAGTCCCAGTCCACCCTGTGACTCAGCCAGAGAAACAAGGACTGATGTCTTTGGACAGCAGCATCGGGCGTCTTGGGGACACCCCAGTCTGGGAGCGCCCAGCCATCTGCATGTGCTGGTGAGACACTGCACAGACGGGGGCGCCCTCTGTGTCACAGCATGTGAGATGCATGTCACAGAACACGCCTCGGGAATGCCAAGGGCCAAGTCCGGGCCCGCCCTGCAGGACAGGCCTGGCACAGGGGATCTCGGGGGTCTCAGCACAAGCTGCTTCTGTTCGTATCCTTTTTTATTTGCCACAGGGTCTCGCTGTGTAGTCCCAGTGGGCTCAGCTCGGGGACCCTCCTGCTTCAGCTTTCCCGGTGCTGGGATTACCAGTGTGCACCACAGCGCCCAGCTTCCTGTGTCTTCTGGCCACTGATCGACCCATCCCTGTCTTTGTGCTTCCGAAGTCACCAGAGGGGTAGAGTTAGGGGAGCCTGCACGATACCACTCCAGGGGAGCCAGTGTTGGTGCTGGTGACCCTGTGGTCTGCACCCGCCCCCAGGCCAACACAGCCTGAGCCCACAGCCCATCACAGCGCCTCTGAGTGTGTGGCCCCCACCACGGCAGACTCGCTTCCTGCCTCAGCCTCCTCACTGGCTGATGGGTGCAGAAGGCGGATCACAGCGTCAGCACGCAGTGGCCACTTGGTGTGATGTGCTCTACTCGGGGCAGGCAGGGCCCTCAGCTCTCTGTCATCCTCAGGGACATGGCAGAGTGGCATGTAGTGTCTGGGGTATAGAGAGGTGATGCCACTGGGGCTGAAGGCGACAGGATGCAGAGAAGAAAGCTACATCCTGCAAGGCTGACACTTGTCTTGGGGACCATCTCCCCACCTCCTCTTGCCCTTGCTGATCCTTCTCTGTCTCTCCTGTCCCCAGGTCACTACTTCCTAATCTGCCCTGGGTCTTACCAGGCTCTGTGCCCCATCCCGCATTCCCACCTCCTGCCTGCCTAGTCCCTTCCCCTCTCCCACAGTCACCAGGGTCACATCTGTTATAACTGGGCCAGGTGGCCAGGTACCACCCGCACAGGGCCTGCCCACTGGGGCAGCTCTGGGACCTCAGTGCCTGGCCCTGCTGCCTGTGGAGGTCCCAGATGGATGCAGGCCCACGTCCTGTGGTCACCAACGTGTCCCCTCACCCCATCATATGCTTTAATCGCCTGCCACCCACACGCTGCCCATAGCTGTGTTCCCACTGGTTCTCAGGCTAAGCGCTGAGCTCTCCTCTGGGGGGTCCTGACATGGGGATTGCCCCCCTCCCCTGCTGAGCAAGACAGTGGTGCCAATTTGGTCTGCATTTGGCTGGTGACATCCTCTGCTGTCCTGCTGTATATGAACACTTCCGCTCGGTGCCGTGCTTTGCAGGGTCTCATGGGGGTCTCACTGAACTGCCTAGGCTGATCTGCAGTGCTCACACTCCTGCCTCAGCCTCCCAAGTGCTGGGATTACAGGCAGATACCACCGCACCCGGCAGCTTCAGAGTGCCCTAAACATGCCAATCCCAGGTGACCACAGGCGCTTTCGTTTCCCTTTCTCAGTGGTAGAGAGTGGCTGGTGGGCTTCTCACATGGCCGTGTCCAGGTGTACACAGAGGAAGTTAGTGCTGGTAGCCTTTGTGTTCTAGGGTGGTTGTGTATTTCCACTGTGAAGTACACAGGGTCACTTACGTCACCTACCGTGGTGCACATGCTCTGACATTCAGTAAAGTCACAGTACAGGTTGAGCCCATGGCCATCAGCTCCCAAGACCCCCTCCCTCCCTTGGGAATCAGTCCCTGTTCCTGCCCCCAGGCAGCCACTGATCGGCTTTCTGCCTCTATGGATTTGTCTTTTCTGGATACAGACCACACCGCAATGTGTACATCATTAATGTCTTTCCTTTTACTCTGCCTTTATGTCATATGTGTATGACAGCTGTTTAAAACAGGAAATGTTTTGAGAGCTTGTCTCCCCCTGCCCCCCATGTGGCACTAGAGGTTGAACCCAAGGCTTTTGTGCTGAGTTACATCCTCGGCTCTTGAGTGTTTCATTTAGAGAAGGGGTCTTGCTGAGTTGTCTGGGCTGGTGTTTGCGACCCTCTTGCCTCAGCCTCCTAATTGCTGGGATTTCAGAGGTGCGCCACCATGCCCAGCCTGATCTCTCTAACATGAACATAACCTGAATACTTGTAACAGAGAGGGCCTGCAGGCAGCAGTTCTGTCCCTGTGACCCCCCTGTCCCCCTCTCCCAGGACCCTCCCTGCCAGAGGATCGTCCAGGGCCCAGCTGGGGCTGGTGCCTTTGCTGAGCTTTGCAAGACACAGTTGCTCCACCACGTGTGGTCACACTTCCTGCCCCTTCAGCCGGACGGACGGACGGACGGACGGACGTGTGAGTAACTTCTGTCCCTTTCTCCCCTCACAGGGACTTCCTCCCCCGAGGTTCAGGAATTGTCACCAGGCGGCCTCTCATTCTGCAGCTCATCTTCTCAAAAACAGGTATGGTGGCTGCGGCAGGCAGCCCGCGTGGGAGGCGAACCAGGGACCTGGTGGCCAGAGGGGGCAGCATCCGGGCAGAGGCTGGGCTCCGGGGCTGTGTCATTGGGGTTTGAACTCACATGTCTCGTGTGTGCCAAAAATGGGCGAAAAACAGCTCCGTGAAAACCCACGCTTCCACCCCAGCATCCTCAGCTGTGACCAGGCACAGATACCAAGTGTTTGCGGAACCCTTTTGAAATCGGCCGTGCACATCAGCCCAAAGTGGTTGAGTGCGCGACTCCGTGCAGAGAACACAAGGCCCCAGGAGAGGAGTCGGGGCCCGGCCCGTACTCACGGCTTAGCGGTTGTCGCCGAGTAGCGTCTGCATCTGGTTTTATAGATAGGCGGACCAAAGCTCAGCCAGATTGCTGCGTCTCTACATCTCCAACCGTGACCCTCTAGACCAAAGAGACCCTCACCTAGGCTGCCCAGCCTTGAGCTGTAGCTCTTCACTGCGCAGGCGCACCTTTATCCTGACTCCGGCCAGCCCGGCGTGTGGGGTGTGTGGCTCCAATGATTGCAGCCGATTGGCTCAGAGCGTCCTTTGTGAATGCTGCCCTGTGATAGGTCACAGGGTGGCCAATGGGCTGCCTCCTTCGACTCGGCGTCCAATCAGTTGTGTGGCAGAGCCCCAGTACTCTGCTGCAAACCCTGATGCCTGTGATCAGTTGGGCCACGATGCGTTCTTGTTTCCATTCAGCGATTCAAGGTGGAGGGGTGATAATCTGCGTTTTTCATGAGATGTTGCAACAGCTGCTGGACCCTGGCCATGCTTGGGAAGCCTGTCCTGGCGGGCAAGGGGGGACCCTGCTCACGGCAGCATTTCTTGCCTTCCATGGTACCTGTGCCAGGCTCCTGCTAACGCTGCTGCCCAAGTGGCTGTGACTCTGTGTTTTTCAACTCGTATCCCTGCCTGTGGTCTAGGTGGGGGCCGGGGGGGGGGTCACATGTCACCTGCACAGAAGCCATCACTCAGCATTGTGTCACTGAACACTTAGCGTGTTCTGGTGTGGTCCAGGGCCTGGGTCATGCCATCGCCATGATGGTGGCAAAGGTACGCGTAGTTGGTGGCAGGTGGTGGGAGTGCGGGGTGCCCTGCTCCTCCGGGGAGGTGGCCTTGTTGAAGCTGCTGCGTGAGTTGGGCTGGGCTGTGGTTGCGGAGCCATCAGGGCTGGGCAGGCACAGAGATTCAGAATGGTTGATGCCGGGAGAAGCTAATAGGGGAACAGAAACAGAGACAGGGTAGGGGCCGACAGCACATGCAAGGCTGTAGCCGGGGCTGCTCGGGTTTGTGGATGCCAAAGCCCGAGCCCCACCCTACAGATGAGTTGCTTGAGGCTTCTGATCTTTCTGTAAGAGTACAGTGTCTTAAGATGTGGCCTTGGTTACTGTGGCCCAGAGACCAAGGTGTAACTTGATGGCGGGAGGCTGGAGCAGATGCGGGGAGTGGTTGGGCCACCAGGGATGGGGAAGGGGACAGCAGAGGAGACAAGGCCGAGGCCGCTGGAACCTGTGGGGCTGGCTGGGGTGGGGGTTTCTTATAGGGTAGGGATCTGTCCCTTCTCTAGGGTGTTCCTGCATGGTCCCCACCCCAGCCTCAGCCTGATGCAAGGCTGAGCAGGCTGACATCAGCCAGTACATTGGACCCTGCATCTGCCTTTGTGCTCAGAGCCGCCGAGAGTAGCTAAGTTTAGAGTAGCTGCTTCTGGAAGCTGGGAGGCAGTGGGGAGGCTGGGCGGGGCAGGGAGTGGAGGGCAGGGCCAGTGGGCTTGGGGGAGGGCCACAGCTGTGGGATGTGGCACCTGGCCTGGGTGCTGCTGTAGAGTGAGGGACAGAGGTGTCCAGGCTGGGGAGGCAGGACCAGGGAGGTGACACTGGCCCTGAGGACTCGAGACACTCCTAAAGCTGGAAGCTCCTTCCTTTGGCTGTGCAGCCAGCCCATGAGCACTCCCTGGCAGACAGCTCGCCTTTCTGTGCCTCAGTCTCCTCATCTGGAAATGGGTGACTGTGTGTGCGCTCGAGTCCACGGAGCCTTGTACGGCTGTGGCCGGCTGTCCTTCCTTCGAGGCCTATCGGGTGCTCTCGCTCCTCTGCCTCCTGCAGCACCAGGGCTGCCCGGTTGCCTGCTCGGCCTGGTTCCAGTGAACCATGACTTACAACCGGTTTGGATTAAAGATTACCCAAGACCGAAGCCACCAGGAAGCTCCTCAGCCTGGTCTGCGGGTGAACCCGCCTTCTTTGGGAGTCAGCCTTGAGCCTCATACTGCCTAGGTGCTGGGGACTCTTCCGCTTTGACATATGGGTAACCTGGCCTGCTGTGTCCCCGACTCCCACCTTGACCTCGACTTTGACCTTGGTCTGCACTTGCAGGACACAGAAGAGCTGTCAGGACATGGCTTGCAGGGTTCCTGTCGGCCTCAGAAACCAGCCCGGCCTCCTCCCCAGGGCTCTGTGGCCTTGACCAGTCCCTGCTGCAGCTGGTGCCTGCACTGTCCCTGCCGGGAATGCCACCCTGCTCATACCCCCCCTCTGCCCCCACTGCCACCCATAGCTGCTGCCTTGTGCCCCAGCCCCACATATTTCATTCCTCCCTCAGCCATGTGACACCGATGTGGCCTATCCTGGTGTTATGGCATGGTCTCCCAAACACCTGCGGTGGCAGTGCCCAGGGCAGGGGTGCTGGTCTACTCTGGTGCTATCACCCAGTGCCCAGCACGGGCCCGGCCCCCATTGGTGGCCCAGCAGCACAGCCTGAGTGTGTGGAAGGTGGGCGGGGTTATGCCCCATATGGCACTGCACACCTGTAGTCCCAGCTGCTCATCCTGGGACTGAGGCTGAGGCAGGAGGGTTGCTTGAACCTGGGATTTCAAAACCAGCGTGGGCAACATAGCAAGGTCTTATCTCTTAGAAAAAACAAAAAATAAACACTTTACCCAGTGCCTTCCTCCAGGGAGCCCGATTGTAGAAGGCTCTTCCTAGGAACCTCACAGCCCCTGTTGTCAGGTTGCAGCCTGGGCTCCACCTGGGTGGCCCCTGCCAGCAGCTAAGCTAGCAGTTTCCCTGCACTGGTAGAGAAGACAGCCTGGAGCCGGCCCGGTGGAAGGGGGGTGCTGGTCCAGATGTCTGCTGACATTGTCACCTTCCTCGCAGCAGTGAGTCCCTGCAGGGAGCGATCACCCCTTGTCCCAAGTCAGGGCCACACAGGAAGGGGAAATGCCCTCTGTGCCATTATGGTCAGCTAAAGGCTCCGAGGGAGCCGTGCATGGGCAGCTCCTTGCTGCTTGTTGGGTGCTCAGGGCCTCCCAAGCATGTCTGGGCCCCAGGTCGTTTGTTCGACCCTGGGTGTGGCTGTTACGGTGCCGGTGCCGGGTTGAGGTCACAGGAGCCCTTTGCCGGGCTGGGAGTGGGGGAAGGTGGTGTGGGGGGCGGACAGCAGGGCAGAGCCCCTGTGCGTGATGTGCCGAGACCCTGGCACCCTGTGGGTCTCACCTGACCCTGCCGTGGGCCTTGCTGAGGGAGTGGTATTCTCACGGAAGCCTGCATGGGTTTCGTGCTAGCCTTCTGCATTACAAGGAGACTCAGGGACTGAAGGACGGGCCAGAAGCCTAAGCCGGGTGTGGGGGCGCTATTAGGCTACACACACTGTAGCACTCCTACCTTGCTTGTCTGTTTTGTTTCTGAGCCAGGTTCTCACTATGCAGTCCAGGCTGGCGGTCCTCCTGTCTCAGCCTCCTGATAGTGGGATGCCAGGCCCTATCTGTCTGTTTCCCATCACTTCCCCAAATCCTGTCCCAGTGCCTGCCCTGCCCTCCCTGTACCCGTAGGCCGCACTGAAGGCAGATTTCCCAGTGGGAACTGGACTTTGTATAACTTTCAGGAAAGGCCACCCGGCACAGGCCCCAGAGTGCCCTGGGGTAGGAGGGCTGTGCCCTGCTAGAAGCACCCCCACAGGGGCTCCTTTCGAGACTGTTGCTTCCTTGTGTCCTGGGCCGCCTGACTGAGAGAACCTGGGTTTAAGGTGGGGAGTGACCGTGTAGAGCAGTGGGACCCACTGGACATCCCGGCATCCTTTGCTCCCAGGGCTAGGCATTGCAGGCCAGGCTGGAATCCGCTATAGTAAATAGGCCGCCCGCTAGAAGAGCAGTCATCCACGGCTAGCCCCTGCTCCCACTTCCATGCGGGCCTGGAGGGAGGCCCTGCATCCCCTGTGTCCACTGAACCCCAAGTGAAGATACTGTCGGGGGGAGCCTAAGGGTTGGCAATGCAACTGCTGCACCAGGGCCTGGGTTCCCCCTTTCTGGCCTGGCTGCCTCCAGGGGGAACCCCCGGCATGGTGTGCATGTCTGCTGCATGTGGCAGCGGACAGTGGCGACCAGGATGGGCAGGGTGGGTAGTGGCATGGTGGCTTAATGGGGGCTGCCAGACATGTCGCCTCATAGCTTCTGATACCCCCCACGCATTCTTCAAGCTGGTGAATGTTTAACCACGTCAGTGGGAGTATCAGAGCAGGGAACAGGAGGGGACAGTGGGACCTGCAGGAGGCGGGGTGCTGGGCAGCTTGGGAGAGTGCCCTGCCCACTCGGATGGCTGCAGGGTCAGACGTAGATTCCTTGAGCTCTAGTCAGGCCCCTTGTGATGCCCATTTGTCAGATCAGAAGGCTGAGACCTGAGAGGGCCTTCGCTGCAAATGAAGCTGATAACTTTGGTCCTCGTGGGAGATCTGGGTTCCTGTGGTAGGCAATGTGCACTGGCCGCAGCGGGGAGGAGGATGGAGCTGCAGGGCTTGGGGGACGCTGCCCAGGAGACAGCAGGCTGGTGGGTCCTGGCAGAGGAAGAGGAATCCGAGGGCAAAGCGGGCCAGACTTTCTGGATACCAGGGGGCATCGGCCTGCATTCGCATCCCCTTCCACCGCCTCTCTCAGGGCAGAGCCCGGGCCTGGAGCGGAAGAGAGCCCAGGTGCTGGGAGGGGGGGGACACACGGCCCTTCGTTCCATTTTTAGTGGCAGCTGCAGGAACCGAGCGGCAGCTGAGTGTCCCTCTTGTGCTGCAAAGGGCCCCAGTGCAACCATCCTTGGAAGTAGGTAGCTGATAGCTGGGAGGGGCAGGGCCAGGGACCCTGGATGGTGTCCCGGGTTCCCGGGGCCCCCATGGGATGCCAGTCTGAGCTTCGTGAGGCCCCCGCCCTGCAGGGCACAGAGGTGAGACCTCAGAGGCCACCTGGCTTGAGAGCCACAGTTCCTGCCAACCTATGAGTTCCAAGGCCCAGCTCCACCCTGCCCGTGGGCCGGGTCTCTTCCCCAATCCGGGCCTCAGTTTCCCCGTCTTGACATCAGAGGTCGTGGAGGCCGGCTGCCTGCCAAGGGCCTCGGGAGGCGCCGTGGGGGCTCTGTGCGGGGGCTGGGCACGGGGCAGGGTGGGCAGGAATCTTGGCGCCCTTCCTTCCTCTCCCGGTGGGGGTCCCGCTGCCCCCGCTCCTTGGTCCTTTGCAGTGAGGCCCCACTGTGCTGTCCGTATGCTCAGGTCTCCCCCTGGTGGACGCTCGGGCAATCGCCGGCCTTCGGCCCTTGGAGCTGCCAGCAGGGGGCGCTCATCTCCGCAGCTCTGCGCTGGCCAGCTCGCGGTCTGGCCCTGAGGCTAGCTTTCTTCTTCCTTTTTTTTTTTTTCCCCCTTCCTTTCTCGGTTCTGGTGATTTTTTTTTTTTTCCTATTCTGTGCTTTTGCGCTACAGCCCCAGCCCTTATCCGTTTCTTTCTTTAAAATTTTTATTGTGAGACATAGATACCCAGGCTGAACTCAAACTCTCAATCCAAATCCTCAGCCTCCCAGAGTGCTGAGATTACAGGCCTGACCTACCCTTTAGTTTTATTTATTTTTTAATGGAAAAAAATTTTTTTTGGTCTTTTTTGAGACAGGGTCTCGCTGTGCAGCTCAGGCTGGCCTTGAGCTCACTTTGTAGCTCAGGCTGGTCTCGAACTCACAATGATCCTCCTGCCTCAGCCTCCCAAGTGCTGGGATGACAGGTGTGAGCCACCACACCTGGCAATTTTATTTATTTTTTAAGAGTAGGAAAACTTATTGGGAAAAAGAATGGGGAATGGGAAAGCTCTCGAGAGACAGGAGGGGTCCCGAATGGGCTGCCAGCAAGCCCACCTCTCAAAGGAAGTTTTATAGAGCAAAGTAATAAGGTGGGTACAACTTACTACTCAGAAGTTGTGATTAACCGGTAAGATTCCAGGTGTGGTCACTTAGGTAATATTGACCCAGGGGTAGCAAGGGCCTATGGGTGACATCACTAACCTTGGTCTCTAATCTATATTCTTAGTCTCGTCTTTAGTTTTAGTAACAAAAGACAATGCCTGACATTCAAGGATGACAATTCTGATTGCCTAAGTGAGTCACAATCCAGAATCCAGTTGAAATTTTTTGGGGGGGTATGAAACAGAAGCAAGCTCTGAGGTCCTCCCAGGTATTTCCATGGGGTCTCCCACCAAGGGGACTCAGGGGAGGTGCTGGCTGTGGCAGGATGAATTCTAAGGAACAGCAGGGGCTGAGAAGAAACTTTTACTAGGAAAGGAACGGGGAAGAGCTTCTGAGAAACCAGAGGGGTCCCGAAGGGGCTGCCCCCCCCCACAGTTTTTTTTGTTTTGTTTTGTTTTTGTTTGTTTGGTACCGGGGGTTGAACTCACGAGCTTGCACTTGCCAGGCAGATGCTTACACCACTGAGCCAAATCCCCAGCCCACGGCCTCCCCCTTTGTCTTTAGCATCACTGCAGGATGCTGTGATCTCAGAGACTTGAGAATATTTACTTATTTATTTATTTAGATCTTTTTTGAGGCAGGGTCTCACTATGCAGTTCAGGCTGGCCTTCAACCCTTTGTAGCCCAGGCTGGCATCGAACTCACAACGATCCTTCTGCCTCAGCCTCCTGAGTGCTGGGAGTACAGATGTGCACAGCCATGCCCGGCTTACTGGTTTTTTTGTGTTGTTGTTGTTGCATTTTGGTCTTTCCCAACATTTTACCAGCCATGGTCAAGCGCTGGGACAGCAGGGAACTGTTCAGTGGACACCGGCTACATCCACTCTGCAGGGTAAACCAAGGCCTCCGTTTCCTTCGTCCCATCTCTGTGTTCCAGGAGTCCGTGACAGGACCCGAGCTGCCTTGTTAGTCACCCGTCCTCCTTCCTGTTGCTCTCAGCCTGGCTTTCAGACACCCCTGGGCCTCATCAGCTTGGGGGTCCTCTCTAGAAAGCATGTGAGGTGCCCGTGTTTGGGTGCCGTCCCTCTGGGTGACGCAGCCTGCTAGTTCAGCATTGGGTCACTGTGTGAGTGAAAAGAACAGGGCCGGGCGTGGAGTTCAGTGGCGACACAGTGCCTGCCTGGGACATGCAAGGCATCCATTCCCAGCCCTCTCTGCATTAGGAGAAAAAAGAAAAAAGCAAATGAGCATGGGTCACAGCCACTGCTGATGGCTTTTCTGATTCATGACATAGTTTGTAGAATTCTGCTCTGCAGGCTGCATCTTTGCCCCCATCTGAAGATTCATGGTACGAACTGTTCCTTCTGAGTGCCAGTGTGACATCACCCACAAGAAATTCTACACCCAGGTCCCTGTGACCTGTCACCATTCAAACATAGGACGACTAACAGCACTGTGTCTGCTGCCTGTGGGCCATGTGGGCAGTGTGCATATGAATTGTGGGTGTTCCTTCCCCACAGCCATGATGGCTTACTGTGCGTATGGAAATGTTCCAAAATCTGAGTCTCAAGGCTGCAATACTGCCAACCTCAGGCATTTTGCATGAGGGTTACTCCACTTGTATCCATTTTGGAATCAGCTTTTTGTTGCTATGGCAAGATAGGCAAAAGGAAAATGATCTACACCGGCTCACGGTTTCCGAGGTTCAGTCCATGGTCAACCAGCTCCCAGGCTGGGAGCAGCATGGGAGGAAAGGGGCACGGCCACCGCAGCCAGGAAGCAGAGGGAAGAAAGAGTCAGAGCAGGAGAAAAGGGGTGAGGATGAGAACACCAGGACCAGGTCACAGCTCGAGTGACCCACTTCTGCCACCCCATCGGCACAGCACTTCCACAATCCAGTTACCCCCCACCCCAAGCGCTACCTCTCAACACGTGAGCCTTTTGAGGTATTTGTTGCTAGAATGACTTGCTTGATCCCCAAATTCCTAGAGCAACTGACTGGCTGCTGCTTTGCTTTCTCTTGCAGACAAAGCTCTTGTTCCAGAAAGAAGCCCTTTTCTGCTCCCTTTTCTGTCCTGACAAGACGGCTTATTATAAGCGTCTCCCTTCTCATTGCAGAATATGCCGAGTTTCTGCACTGCAAGTCCAAGAAGTTCACAGACTTTGATGAAGTCAGGCAGGAGATCGAAGCAGAGACCGACCGGGTCACGGGGACCAACAAAGGCATCTCCCCAGTGCCCATCAACCTGCGGGTCTACTCGCCACACGGTGGGCAGCCTGTGGAGGAGGGGCAGCCTGTGGGAGAGGGGTGGGGCCGGGCGGGGGAGGGAAGTGGGACCCCTGCCCCTCCCCACTCAGACGCTCTGCACATGCGCAGAACTCTTAAGACAGCCAGGCACCCGCCGCCCCCGCCTGGCACCCCCCCCCCCCCCCCCCCCCCCCCCCCCCCCCCCGCCTCCCCCAGCACAACTGACAGGTACCTGTGGCAAATGGCTCCTGCGTGACCCTGCCAAAAAGGGCAGCTCTGGGCGGGGTTGCAGCTGAGGACAAAGGTTAGCACCTTTATCTCAAAGGCTCTAGGACTTCCGGTCTCTCAGTAAGCGAGGCAGCCAGGTGCTGGAGCACAGCTTGGAATCCCAGCGCTGTGGAAGGCTGAGGCAGGAGGGTCGCGAGTGGGAGTGCAGTACGCGAGTGGGAGTACAATAAATTAAAAGTTAAAAAAAGGGCAGGCAGCCTGGATGTTGCGAACGCCCGCAGTCCTAGCACTCAGGAGGCTGAGTCAGGCAGATTGCCACAAGTTGGAGGCCAGCCAGGGCTACACAGGGAGCTCAAGGCCAGCCCGAACTGCATAGTGAGATCCTGTCTCAAAAAGACCAAAAAAAAAAAAGACAAAGGATGAGAGGAAATGAGCAGCTGGGCTGCCTAGCATGCGCAAACCTGGCTTCCAGCCTCAGAAACCAAACTTCCTACAAAATATCCCAGCTTTTAAAACTGCATTGCAATGGCCACGGCCTCCAGCCCTGAGGCCTTTCTACCTCAGATGGGGGGAAGGGTGTGTTTTCTTTCTTTCTTTCTTTCTTTCTTTCTTTCTTTCTTTCTCTCTTTCTTTCTTTTTTTTTTGAGACAGGGTCTCGCTATGTAACCAAGCAGTTTCAAAGTTGCAGAGATCCTCCTGCCTCAGCCTCCCAAGTGCTGGGTTTCTAGGCATGCGCCTCTGTGCCCTGCAGTATGCATGTGTGTATCACATGTGCGTGTCACTACTGAGTACAGTTGCGGCGTGCCATAGGAACCACTTATTCCTCTTTTTTTGTGTGTGTGACTGTCCCAGAGTACTTTTTTTGTTTGTCTTTTTTTTTTTTTTGGAGACAAGAGTTTGCTATGTAGCCCAGGCTGGCCTTGAGTTCCTGGCAATCCTCCTGCCTTAGCATCCTAAGTGCAAGGATTACATATTCTAGATTCAGAGTGTTCTTATCAAAGCACCATCATTTTGCTTCTAATGCTTCCTCGGCATTGGCTGAGTGGCTGGCTGCATGGGCTAGAATTTATTTAGCCATTTGTGGAGTTCAGGGTCCGAGTCCCTGGAGTAGAGGAGGGTCTCTAACAGGGACCCTCGAAGGGGGGTTGCTGGTGTAGAGACCCGGGCCAGGGCAGAAGATGCAACTCTGCAGGAGTGCACTCACCTAGCATGTGCAAGACACTGAATGTGGTGGTGCACACCTGGCATCCCGGCACTCTGGGAGGCAGAGGCAGGAGGGTTCCAAGTTCTAGTCCTACCTTGGTAGCACAGCGACACCCTGTTTTAGAAAATAAACAAGGGCAGAAGATGGAATTATAGCAAAGTGCCCCTGAATTTGACCTCCTGTACCCCAGTAAAGGAAGAAAAGAAGGGAGAGCAAAGAAAAAGGTGTGGCCCAGCAGGTCTGTGAGGCAGCACCCCAATAACCTACCCCCTGGGGACCTTAGGGACAGGGCAGGGACCCCACAGGGAGGGCTGCATGGCTGTCTTTCCCGGCCTCTGACCACCTCCCTCTGATTTCCCCTCAGTGTTGAACTTGACCCTCATTGACCTCCCGGGCATCACCAAGGTGCCCGTGGGGGACCAGCCCCCCGACATCGAGTACCAGATCAAGGACATGATCCTGCAGTTCATCAGCCGGGACAGCAGCCTCATTCTGGCCGTGACGCCCGCCAACATGGACCTGGCCAACTCAGACGCCCTCAAGCTGGCCAAGGAGGTCGACCCCCAAGGTGCGCGGTGGGGCTCGGGCAGTGGCCCCCTCCTGGGCTCCTCATTCTCCTTAGGAGCAGAGCATCCGTCCCCTGGGAGGCCACCGAGGGACAGTTGTGCCCCCTGTGCCAGCGCAGAGGAGAAGGGCAGCATGTGACATGGGGCAGCTCTGTCCCTAACAAATGCCCAGGGTTGTCCACTGATGAACAGGTTGATTCGGGCTCAGTGTTGGAGGACGTGGGCCAGTGATGGTGAACCTTTTACAACTTCCTTCCTTTCTTATTTTTGAAACCGTTTTACTATGTAGTTCAGATTGGCCTTAAACTCATAGCCCAGGCTGGCCTCAAACTCCCAGAAATCCTCCGGTGTTAGCCTCCCAAGTGCTGGGATTACAAGCCTGAGCTACCACACCCAGCTCTGTTTAGAGCTTTCCATGGTACCAATAGCCTGCAGTGGTCTAGGCCGTGGTTGGTGGGCCTGAAACTATTTGAAAGTGACCAAGAAAAACAAGCTGAGTAGCAGCAAGGTCTCTTGTCCCATCAGGAGGCTGTAGGCAACTAGGCATGGTTGTATAAGCCTGTAATCCTCGCACTGTGTAATCCCAACATGTAGGGAGGCTGAGGCAGGAAGATCTCCCCACGCTCAAGGCCAGCCAGAACTACATAGCAAGACCCTGTCTCAAAAAAATAAAAAGGAAAAGATACCAGCTGTCACACAAGCCCTTGCAGGGCACGGGTGTGAGTTCAGATCCCCTCTCTGAGAGCTGCTCAGCCTCCCTGGGGAGCAGTCACTGCATGTCACAGTGGGAACAGCTCCCCGAGCAGCAGGGCTGCATTGAGGGCCACCGGCCGAGGATCTTCACACACTGCTCAGCAGCCTGACTTGGAAGGCAGGAGTGGGCAGCAGCGGCCATGCCCAGGGCACCAGAGTCCAGCCCCTCGGGTGGCCACCTAGGACAGAGGTACCCACTGCGTGCCGGGCTGGGTCTTGGCTCTGGGGTCCCTCGGGGCACATGAGGAACAGGCTGGGAGGCTGATTCTCCAGCGAGGGAGATGATAGCACGAACGGCGAGGCCTCGGGGTGACCAGGCCCCTGAGGAAGTGAGATTTGGGCAAGAACAGAAAAGAGCAGCCAAACCCTGGAGAGTGATCGCGGCGTGACCTGACCCTGGGGCGTTGCCACATAGGGTCTGTGTGACTGCAGCACCACCTGCCAAGGGGTGAGGGCAGAAGGGACGGGTGTGGGGTGTGGTGGCAGAAGCCCATCGTTCTAGCATTCTGAGAGGCTGAGGCAGGAGGGTCGCCAGTTCTAGCCCAGTCTGGACAACTTAGCAACTTAGCGAGACCCCGTGTCAAAATGCAAGGGGATGGGGGTGAATGGAGATCCGTGCAAAGGCCCTGGGGTCCATGGCCAGTGCTGCCAAAGCAGGAGCGTGGTTAGAGGGGAATGGTTGCGTGGGTTGTTGAGGCTACCATAGGGCTTTGGGGTTCGTTCTGAGCGTGTCTGGGGTGTTACCCCAGTATGGCATGGACACCCTTTTTCACGATGTGGACGTGAATTCGGGGCCTCTGCCCTGAGTTCCCTCCCCAGCCCTTTTTTGTTTTGAGACAGGGTCCCACTGTCTGTTCCAGGCTGGCCTTGAACTCACCATGGAGCTCAGGCCGGGCTCGAACTCACAGCAGTCACGCTGCCCTGCCTCAGCCTCCAGGGCTGGGGTGACAGGTGTGGGCCCCCGCGCCCATTTTCAGCTCTTTTTTTGGCACCCAGGATCAAACTCACAACCTCACGTTTGCCAGGCAGACACTTAAGCCACTGAGCTAAATCCCCGGCCCTAAACTCTTTACTTTTAAAGCTCAGCCCTCTCCCCATCCTTTTCTGTGGTGTGTCTGTGAGCACCTGGCCCTGTTTGATGCCACCCTGACCGTGAGTGTCCCCTGGTGTTGGGCCTGCCTTGCCATCCATGGACCGGCCCTTAGTGACTCAGCCAGGCCTTTGTCCTGGGCACTGGGACTCTGCCAGGCCGCGTCCATCTGCTCTAACGCGATGGGGCAGCTCCTTTGGGCTGTCGCCCCCTCCTCGGTACCTCCCTTGGTCTTGATGCCCTCATCCTTTCTGTGGGCCACCAGCATGGTGGCCTTTCACATGTGTGGTCCCTTTGCCCTGGCATGGTACCAGCCCGCACTCTCCCTGGGGAACAGAGAGCAGGTGAGGTCCCCGAGAGGCACAGCTGTCATCCCCTCAGTGCCCAAACTGACACCGGCCCCACGTCCCCTCACACATGACAACAGTGCCAGGCTTGGCCGTAAGGACACCATGGGCTCTGGGCCGGGGCGGCCCCTGCTCATGGCACTGTGGCCCGCTCTTCCCCGCTCTTCCAGGCCTGCGGACCATCGGCGTCATCACCAAGCTTGACCTGATGGACGAGGGCACAGACGCCAGGGATGTCCTGGAGAACAAGCTGCTGCCGCTGCGGAGAGGTGGGCACCGGGCTGGGCGGGCACTGGGCAGTGCTGCCTTGAGTTTCCACTTTGCAGTGTTGGGGGTGCATGGCCCCCCCACTTCCATCCTTGTTTTTTTTTTCCAACTGCCTTCTAACCCAAACCTTTCCAGACACTCCAGAAATGGAGAGGAAGGTTTTCCGAGGAGCCTTAGGACTGGTGTCCCTGCCAGAATCCCCAAATACCCTTGTCCACTACTGATACCTTCTGCCTGGTGACTGTCCTTCTGCTGCCAGTACCACTGCAGCCCCAGGCTTTACACTGAGCTGCATCCATGGCCCTTTTTGTATTTTTAGACAGGGCCTCACCACATTGCTGAGTGAACCTAGGCTAGGCTCAGACTTGGCAATCCTCCTGCCTCAGCCTCCCAGGAGCGCTGGCGTGATAGACACACACTACCACACCTGGCTAGCTGTTTTCAGTCTTAGGCCTGAAGACGGTGAACGTTTATTAAGTGTCTGCTCTGTACCAGGTTTAAGCTCAGTGGTTAAGGACCTGTTTAATAAACGATCCCACAAAGAGCCTTTGTTTTGTGGCAGCACAGAGAGGGCAGATCTGCTCCCAGAGCTTGGTTGCAGTACCGTGCTGCTTTGTGACTTGCTTTCATGTTTCAGGACATTTCCGCATGGCCTCCAGAAGATTCTAGAATGTTCTGGGCACTTCTCACAGGGGCCCAAAGGCCATCACACTGTGCCTGTCTGTTGGTGCCAAGGCCATTTCTTGTCACCGTGTCATGGTGCCAAGAGCCACTCAGGTCTTTGTTTTTCTTGTTCAGGCCACGCCTCCCCCAGGGTTTACTCTCAGCAGTGTCACCTGCCTGTCCCCATGGCTGTCCACGTTACTTTGACTTTTTCCTTTGCTGTGGCAGTTGCTGCCTGGGTGCCTAGTGTAGGTCTGGGGCAGACGTCACACCTTGGTGGTCGCCTTCCCCACCGCCAGCACCACCGCCAAGACTCGAGTAGTGAGCTGGGCGCTGTGGCTCACACCTGTCATCCCAGCACTCAGGAGGCTGAGGCAGGAAGATCGTTGTGAGTTCGTGACCAGCCTGGGCTACAAAGTGAGCTCAAGGCCAGCCTGAACTGCACAGCGAGACCCTGTCTCAAAAAAAGACCCGAGTAGCGCTGTGGCCCCTGGTGTCAAGGGCGGATGGTCAGGTGGTATAGATGAGGGCCAGGGAGGTGACACTGTGGTCCATGGAGGCTGGGGCTGAAGAGGAAGCTGGTCCGTTGTGACCCACAGCCCCTTGGCCTTGCTCTACCCAGCCCCTCAGGACTCTCGGCATCTGGGGTCCCTGGCCGGGCCCAGAGCCCATGACACAGGCCCCCTCTGCTGCCTGTGACACCGGCACCCTCGCCCCCACTCTGGACCCCTTTCTCTTCCTCCCCCGGCCTGTCCTGGCTCTCAGGCTGTCCCTGCACAGCTCAGGCCCCCCAGCATGCCTGCAGTGTCGCCCCAGCCCAGCTCTGCGCCCTCCTGCCGTTTCTGACCGGATCGTCTGCCCCCCACACGGCCTCTGCGCTCTCTGCCTTGCTTTCCCCGACCCCCTTCTGCTGCGTTTGTGTGGCCGCCCGTGGGTGCTGCCTCGTGCCCCAGTCCCAGTCCAGGTCCACCATGGACACCCAGCCCCCCTGCCTTCCTGGAGTGGCCCCTGCCCTGACAGCCTCTCTCCCTGCAGGCTACATCGGCGTGGTGAACCGCAGTCAGAAGGACATTGAGGGCAAGAAGGACATCCGGGCAGCGCTGGCAGCCGAGAGGAAGTTCTTCCTGTCCCACCCTGCATACCGGCACATGGCTGACCGCATGGGTACCCCGCATTTGCAGAAGACCCTAAATCAGGTATGGCACAGGTCTGGGGCTGCCATGTGTGGTGGGCCAGGCTGGTCACTGCACAATAGCCTACATCTATACTGGGCTGTCCTCAGTCTTGGGCAGCAGTTGTGTTACCAAAGTGCGTGCGTTCAGTCCACATTTACCTGTCCTGTAAGTGCATTTAAAGCATGGCGCAGTGGCACATAGCCTATAATCCCAGTCTTTGGGAGGCTGAGGCAGGAAGATCACCAGAAGTTTAAGACCAGCCTGGGCTCCCTAGTGAGTCTAAGTCCAGCCTGGACTGCATGAGACCCTGTCTCCAAAAAAAAAAAAAAAGAAAAAAAAAGCCAGGCGTGGTGGCTCACGCTTGTAATCCCAGCACTAGGGAGGCTGAGGCAGGAGGATAGTTGAAAGTTCGAGACCAGCCTGGGCTACAAAGTGAGCACACAGCAGCCTGAACTGCATAGCAAGACCCTGTCTCAAAAAAACCAAACAAAAAGGTGCGTTGAATTCTGAGACCGGTGAAGAGTGCCTTCAGCATGTGGATACTGTGACTGTTTTTACTTTTTCTTTTTTTTTTTTTATCGGTACCAGGGATGGAACTCACGACCGTGCGCTTGCAAGGCAGGCGTTTATGCCGCTGAGCTAAATCCCTAGGCCCATGTGACTGTTTTTAGTATTGCTGTTTTTATTACTGTGATTTTAATTGCCACTGTGGTTATTCAGTCACATGCCCAGAAGTTTGCAGATGGCTCCTGGGGTCGGTGAGCGTGGCTAAAGGTTACCTGGGCTGCCCCAAGGCGGAGCGGCCCGCAGCCGCACATTCTACCTAAGTGGGGGCTCTGCTGCCGGCCCTCAGCGTCCCCCCAGTCCACAGGTTACGTACCTATAACCCATAGGAGTGGGTGGCTCGGCCCAGGCCGCTGTCCCAGCCCAGGTCCTCGAGTGGAACCCACAGGCGCTTGTGCTCACACAGTGTCCCATCCTGTTTCCCGTGGTGTGTCCCCGTCGGGGGCGATTGTAAGCTGGTTGCTCAGTGCGGGGTTGGAGGGGACACGATAGGATGTGTCATCCGTGTCGCTTCCTTCCTTCCTCCCGGCACGCCACCCGCCTCTCACTGCTCTCCTGCCCCAGCCTGCACCCCTTTCTGTCCACAAAAGCAGGAAGGACTTAAAAAAAATTCCCTTTCCTCCTTCTTTATCTAAAGGGAGACTGTCCCCATCCCTGTCCCTCTTGGTGTTTCTGCACAGCAGGGTCTTGGGGAGCTCCATTGATGGGGATGGGCTTGTGCAGTGCCTCGTGGCAACTGGCACCTGGCCGGGCCTTTGTCACCTCCCTGCTTTGCCCAGCGAGGGTTGTCCCTTACTTGGCAGCACCACTTGCTCCATGTCTAGCAGCTGCCAAGATGGTAGCTTTGGCACAGACCAGGTGCCCGCCGCATTGCGTGAGCAGGCGGCGGTGGCCGAGGCCAAGGCCGGGTGAGTCCCCGGGGGGCCAGTGTAAGGGAAAGGGAGGTGAGCGGCCAGCGTCCCCTGGGCGGCCACCGCAGACCGACCGGAAGCCAGCAGGCTTGGAGGGCAGAGTGGGGGTGGGGAGGCGCCTTCCAGATGCAGCTCAGCCTGAGAGGGCGCCATCCAGGTCCCCTCCTTCCTCCCATTTTGCAGTTGGTGTGCCTGTCCTTTCCCCAGAGGTGGCGTTTGTCACCTCTCTCTGGGCCACCTCCTAGGGATGCTAGAGAGAGGGACGCAAGTGTGTCCTGTGCGTTCCTCTCTCTCCCCCACCCTTCCCCCTCCTCCCCTCCCCCACCCTTCCCCCTCCTCCCACCCTGGACACAGGAGCCCCCCCCCACGCCAGCTGGACCCATCCTGTCCCTTCACGCAGTGCTGCTTCCTTGTGCACACCAGGCCCTGGGTCCACCCCCAGCACCATGAAAAACAAAAGCAGGAGCGAGAAAAGGACGGGGTGGGCTTCCCTGGTCTTTCTTCTCTGCCGATGGAAACCCGGCCAGACGCCCCAGGCCTCCCTGCCTCCCCGCTGCCCGGGCTTTCTGCTCTCCACGCAGGCTGTGCCAGGCCAGCACCGTGCCCCAGCGACCCATGGCCAGCCCACCCTGTCCGCTCATCGGGGTCCCCACACAGCCCTCACCACCTAGCCCTCACCACCTAGGCCTCGCAAGCAGCTGCATGGGGAGGCCCCGCCCTGCCCTGCCCTGCCCTGCCCTGCCCTGCCCTGCCCTGCCCTGCCCACACCCGCTGGGGACCCTGTGAGCTCTCTGCTCCATTTTGCTCCTTGGGGCCACCAGGCCTGCCACCGCACCTTCCCTCGCTGCAAGTGTCTGTGTGCCTGCAGGACGCTTCTGTCACTGTGGCTCGGGGCCGTGGAGTGAGCAGGGCTCCCGCCCGTGCTGCCCTGGCTGATGTCCAGTCTGTCCCCCGCAGCAACTGACCAATCACATCCGGGAGTCCCTGCCCAACCTGCGCAGCAAACTGCAGAGCCAGCTGCTGTCCCTGGAGAAGGAGGTGGAGGAGTACAAGAACTTCCGTCCGGATGACCCCACGCGCAAAACCAAAGCCCTGCTGCAGTATGTGTGCCCCATCCCCTGTCAGCCTCGGGGACCTTAGTCCGGTCCTCATCTCACCTGTGCCAAGCCCCAGAGTTGGGCAGGCAGCAAGACGGAAAATGCAGGAATACACACAGTGAAAATGTGAGGGCAGAATGGTGCCCACCTATAATTCAGCCACCTGGGAGGCTGAGGCAGGAGGATCCCAGGTCCAAGGCCAGCTTGAGCAACTTAGTGAGACTCCATCTCAAACACAATAAAAAAGAGGCAGGCATCTTTCTGCTCACCTGTCATCTCAGGACTCAGGAGGCTGAGGCAGGAAGACCTCAAGTTTGAGACCAAGCTCTGGGTTACATAGCAGGACCCTGTGCTCAGTAAACAAAAACAAAATACAATAAAAAAAGAAGGACCAGGGATATAGCTTGGCGGCCCAGCACCTGCCTGACAAGCGCAAGGTCCCAAGTTCAATTCTCAGTGCCAAAAAACAAAAAAAAATTCTAACTTGTCTGACCTCAGGAGAAAGAGGTGAACTGCCATTATTTTTTTTCTTTCACGTGGTTTTTTGTTTGTTTGTTTGTTTGTTTTGGTTTTTAGGAGGTTTTTTTTTTTTTGTACCAGGGATTGAACTCACAACCTCATGCTTGCCAGGCAGGCACTTATGCCACTGAGCTAAATCCCCAGCCTTTCATGTGGGTTTCAAGCTCAGGGACCTCCTGGGAGCTCATGGGATCTAAACACACTCCTGTGACGTCACAGTGTCACCCACAGGCTCAGAGCAATAACTGCCACCTCAGACGGAGTAGGGGGCTGAGAGCGAGTGTTTGCAGCCACTGCGGTCAGCAGCTGTCCCATCTGATGGAGTTTTAACACCAGCGTAGGTTTAGTGATAGATAAATAAATGACCAAGGGAAAGAACCCTCGGCTTGATTGGGACCCCTTTGTCCTGATGCTCATGCTCTCCTCTTCTTCCCAGGATGGTCCAGCAGTTCGGGGTGGACTTCGAGAAGAGGATCGAGGGCTCCGGAGACCAAGTGGACACGCTGGAGCTCTCGGGGGGCGCCCGGATCAACCGCATCTTCCACGAGCGCTTCCCCTTTGAGCTGGTGAAGGTAGCAGCCACGGGGCACGCACTCTGGTCACCTGCCTCTTGCTGGGCTGGGATTTTTTTCTTTTTATCCTCCTAATATTAGAAGTTGAACCCAGGACCTCTGCACTGAGCTCCATCCCCAGCTCATTTGTTGATTGACTGAGAGGATCTTGCTAAATTGCCCGGGCTGTGCTCAAATTCACAATCCTCCTGCCTCAGCCTCCAGGAGTGCTGGGATCACAGGCTTGTGCCTGGCTGTCTTGGGACTTGCTACCCAGAAAGCATGGCTCAGAGGCTGTGGGTGTGAAAATTACATTTTCTTCAGCTGGCAAAAATAGCGTACATTCCCTGTAAAATGCCATCAGCCCTGTAAATCCACAAGGTTTGATCAGTATTCAGTCAACTGCTGATCGGAAATAATTGGAAAAGGAAATTATGTGCCGTATTGAATCGTCCTTTCTTGTCATTTGACCCGTAACGTTACACTGTATGAGACACTCAAAGTCACCTAGAGGTAATTAGAGTGTAAAGGAGATGGTCTTGGGTTTGATATAAATGCCCACAGCATGGAATACAAGAGGGGCTTGGGCCTCCAGGGATTCTGGTGCCCTAATAGGGGAGGGAAAGTTCTGGAACCATTGCTTGTGGCTGTTGAGAAATGACTGCACATTGAAAATAGAGCCAAAGGCCAGGCGTGATGGTGCACGCCTGTCATTCCAGCACCTGAGAGGCTGAGGCAGGAGGATCCCCGTGAGTTCAAGGCCAACCCAGGATACAAAGGGAGTCTAAGGCGAGCCTCAGCTGCATAGTGAAACCATGTGTCAGGAAAAAAAAAGAAAGAAAGAAAGAGAAAATAGAGGTGAACTTGAACTCACGGAGGAAAACATCCTCGGTGTGTGGGTGGCACAGATGATGGAATAACAATTTTTAAGGACAATAATTCACGCGCCCCCTGTATGAAACTGTGCGCGTGTGTAAGGATATGTCTCCAGCTCTGCCATGATGCTTGTGGAAATGTCATCTCTGGAACTTTCTCCTTCTTTCCCTCACTCCCTCCCTCCCTCCCTTCCTTTTTTAATGGTATCGCTATGAGGCCCAGGCAAGACTTGAACTTGTGATCTTCCTGCCTCAGCCTCCCAAGTAGCTGGCATTACACGACTGCCCCCAGCTGTGCCTGCCTCAGTCTCTTTCCCGCTCCGTTTCTCTCTCTGCCTCCCCCTGTCCCCGCCCCGACTTCTTTCAGCGGTGGTTGTGGGTAGTTCTAACCCCGCTAACCCCTCCTGGTGGAGTCCCAGCGTCCAGTGCTCACAGGTGATGGCGTAGGTCCACTGTCCACGGCCTCTCGATGCGTAGGGGCAGCATGTGCTGCTCACACAGCTGCGTTGCTGAAACCGGGGGTTTCCCATCTATCTCTCTCCCTTCCTGGCTTTGACCTGGTCAGTACTCAGCCCCACGAACTCAAGCGCTGTGGGCTGTTGCCTGCCCGTGTCCCTTTCCTAACGTGTCTGCCGGGTTTCTTCTCAGATGGAGTTCGACGAGAAGGACCTGCGACGGGAGATCAGCTACGCCATTAAGAACATCCACGGAGTCAGGCAGGTTCCCCGGGGGAGGCGCCATCGGGGTCCCCTCCCTGCCCAGGGCCACCCTCCAGCCTGGCCCCTGGCCCTTGTGGTTGGTGTTGACGTTTTCCTAAGCTGGAAGCCTCCCCTTGTAGGCCTGCGAGGGCACTGGACCTGGGCGTGTTCGGGTCCCTTGGGGGACATCCCTGGGCCCTGGGTCACCCCAGCCAGTCGTGCTGGCCTGACCTCACCCACCTGGGAAGACTGAGCCTGCTTCAGGTGGGCAAGAGGGGGCACAGCTGAATCAGGTTTGTCCCCAGAGCAGTTCCCCCCCTCATCTCCACCAAGGAAGTTGTTCTGGTTGTCAGCATGCCACCGGGTCCTGGGTCACCCGGGGCTTTCCTGGTGGCAGTCACACGTGTGTGTCCCGTCCCTGTCCCCCCTGCCATGAGCTGTGACCTTCCTTCTTCTGGGGGCCCCAGCTAGTGTCCCCGAAGTCGCTGACCTACTGTGTTTCTCTCTGACTTATCTCCCTCGCCCCTGGGTCCGGGCGGCTTTAGGACTGGGCTTTTCACCCCGGACTTGGCGTTCGAGGCCATTGTGAAAAAGCAGGTGGTCAAGCTGAAAGAGCCCTGTCTGAAGTGTGTGGACCTGGTTATCCAGGAGCTAATCAGTACAGTTAGGCAGTGTACCAGTAAGGTATCGGCCTCGCGGGACCCGGGACGGGGCTTGGTGTCAGGCCGCCGTGCCACCCCGCGCCCGCACTGCGCCAGTGTCCACCTCGATTAAGGCCTCTCTGCAGAGGCGGGGACGGGACCAAGGGAGCCCACGCCACCCCCGGGAGTGCCGGGCCTCTGGAACTGGCCAGCCGGGCGTGTGGCTGCCCTGGGGCCCTGACACCAAGCCTAGCATGTGTCTGGTGGCATCGGGCTGTCGCTTCACTGTCTTTGGGGAGCAGAGAGGGAGCTGCGGCCGCTGCTGAAGGCCAAACGCCTGAACCTCCCCGGCTATCACCCCTTCTTGGCAAACACCTGGTGTCCCTGAGCTTCTCTGGAGCCAGCCTCTTTTTCTGTCCCCACTGCACTGGGAGAGGCCCGGACGCCAGCAGCATAGCGAGTGGCCCTGCCAAGTCCCCTGCAACTCCTGGCCGGCTGGTCCTCCATCCACCTGGTGACAGGCGCCTGTGTGTGGCATTCCAGGCGGCTGCCCCCACCCCGGCAGGATGCACCGGGTCCTGTGTCCCAGGGCAGCGTGCTTGGCCGAGCAGCTGCAGTGCTTTGGTGTGGCCGTCTGTGCTTGCGCGACCTCGGTGTCCCCAGTCCCTGGGGTGGCAGGCAGTTTCTGCTCCAGACCTCTGACCTCCTCGGCCAAGCCCTGTTCGCTTCTTAAGCTTCTTGGATTGGAGAAGGGAGGGGAACAGCCCAACCCAGGTGGCTTGCCAGCTGTCACCCTAAAGCCCGTGGTGGTCACAATTGTGACCGTTTGAGACCTTCGCTGTCCGGAGGGAGATGGTGTCCCTGTAGCATATCCCCGCCGGCCCCCCAGATGCTGCCCCCCACCCTCCCCCACCCCGGCTCCAATCCGAAGCAGCCTACGGGCTGACACGGGCTCAGGCTGCTTCTGCATGAACTAACCAGCTGATTCTCGTTTCTCTTCTCTCTCTGTCTCCTGTCCTGGGTGTGTGGCCTGCACTGTCCCTGGGTGTCTTTCCACTTCGTCCCACCCTCCGCATGACCCAGGACGGGGCTCTTCACCCCGGACATGGCCTTTGAAGCCATTGTGAAAAAACAGATTGTAAAACTCAAAGAGCCAAGCCTGAAGTGTGTTGACCTCGTGGTCTCAGAGCTGGCCACAGTCATTAAAAAGTGTGCCGAGAAGGTAACAGGTTTGAGACCCCTCATCTCTGCATTTTCCCCCTCCCCCAATCTGCTCCCTTCCATTTGTGAGTCTGAACCCAAGCATCTAGAAGTTTCTGCCTCGGGGGGGCGGGACACCCCCTCCTGTCAACATCTCAGCTTTGCATTGGCAAAGAGAACAGGGCGAGGGTTCATGTCACCCATGTGTCCCTCCCTTGGCATTGTCCGGTGCATTTGTATGCATGAAACATTATGGGTCCCTTATTCTTACATTGATTATTGACTGAGACTGGGGATTGAACCCATGGCTTTTGCACTGAACTATTTCCCCAGCCATTTTTAATCTTTGGAGACAAGATAGTCCTTAGTTACTAAATCAGCCAGGCTGGGTGCGAGCTTGTGATCCTCCTGCCTCAGCCTCCCAGAATGCTGGGATTCACAGGTGTACCCTGTCACGCCTGGTCTGCCACATCCCTTGGTGGAAAAGCGACTTCCCGGCTGTCACTAAGCACTGAAACACGCCAGCTTGTGGACTTGTGTGTCTTACGTGAAGGGCGTGGACGAGGTTTTCATGAGCAGTGTAACTGTCCACTCCGTGTTCTCCAACTGGGGACTGAACTCAGGTCACAGATGACGTGTGACTCCCCCATAAGAGGTTGGGTCCAGTCACCGCTATAGATCAGGCGGGGGGGTGGGGGCTCTCAGCCCAAGATGCCACCATCAGAGTGTTCCCAGCAAGGGGTCCCCCCCCCCCGAGGTCAGTGGTTCAGGTGCTGCCCCGGCTCCCCAGAGGAGGTGCTACACACTCCACGCTTGGTGTGTGCGGGGCCTTGTTGGCCCCACCTTTACCCAGCTCAAGGCGGGAGGGGGCCGAGGGACCCTCAGGTGGCAGGCGTCTGTCACCCACCTCCTCTGCCATTTTCCTCTTCTGACTGCTGCTTGCAGAGCTGCCCTGGGCATGCGTGTGTGGGCACCTTCTCCCCTCTGCCCCTCCACCCACTGCCCTGTTCTTGTCTCCCAGCTGAGTGGCTGTGACACAGGAACAGAGTAGGGTTCAGGGGTCCCTCATGTCTGTCCCCCCACCTCTTCCATTCATATGGTTCACACGGCCTCCCCCCAACACGGCCACTCTGCTTATCTCCCAGCTCTGCTCCTACCCCCGGTTGCGAGAGGAGACAGAGAGAATCGTCACCACATACATACGAGAGCGAGAGGGGAGGACCAAGGACCAGGTATGGGCCCCTGAGGTCTTTTGATCTTTGTTTTATTCAGACCGGTGCTCAGCACATAGTTCAGGCTGGCTTTGAACTCACCGTGTAGCTCAGGTTGGCTTCAAACTCCAAGCAATCCTCCTGCCTCAGTCTCCCCAGAGCAGGGATTACATGGGTGCACCCCCATTCTTGCTGGGCTCCACCTCCATCCCTTTTTATTTTTTAATTTGAGTCATGCTCTCACTAAGTTGCTCAGTTTGAGACCCTCCTGCCTCAGCCTCCTAGAGAGTTGGGATTACAGTGTGCGCCTCCACACCTGGCTCCATCCTGTGAATTCTGACAAATGCATACAGTATGGGGACTCCCACATCTGTTGCATTTCGTTGTGGGGTGCAGCTCGAGCTAGAGCCCTGAGCATTGCCTACCAGGCACACAGCACCCACCGCCTGGCTGCCAGGACTGATCCAGCGCTCTGGGGTGACAAGACTCAGGCCTCGCAAAACCAGCCCCAGGGACACTTTCCAGTCAGCCCGAAAGTCTCCTGCTTGGCCCCATTTCAGCACTGAGCACGGGCAGGGCCACGCCCAGAGCAGGCGACTGGCCCGGGGCCAGTGGGGCCCCAGTTGGGGGCACCAGAGCCGCTGCCCTGCAGCCCAGCCTGTTCCTAATGGGCACCAGGCCAATAGGCTCTCAGCTGTGGTTCCCATCAGCCAGCCTCGCCCTGGCAGGGCTTGGGCATTAAGCAAATGCGCTGTGCCCCACAGCCTGTCCCATTGGGGGCCTCCAAGTACCTGATTTGTGTTGATATGTTCTCATGTGACTAAATTACCATGGTGCTTTTTTGCTGACTTTTTTTTTCCCTTAAACCTCAGCACATTTTTTATGTATTTATTTTGGGTACCAGGAATTGAACTAACAACCTTGCGCTTGCCAGGCAGGCACTTATGCCACTGAGCTATATCCCTGGCCCCTTTTGCCGGTTGTTTTTAATATTTTATTTGCAAATCATTTTAACATGAGAAATGTCACAAAAATAACAGGGCACCTGTGAGTTTTGCTTTTGTTTGTTTTGAGACAGGGTCTTGTTGTGTAGTTCAAGCTGGCCTATGAATTCACTGTGTAGCCCAGCCTGGCCTAGAACTCATAGCGATCTTCCTGCCTCAGCCTCAGCCTCTCCGGTGCTAGATTTAGGGGTATGCATTGCCATGTCTGGTCACTCGAGTATTCTCTATTTAGAATCAATTATTGTTATTCTCTCTCTCTTTCTTTCTCTTTTTCTATTTCCCTTTCTCTTTCTCTTCCTCTTTTTCTATTTCCCTTTCCCTTTCCCTTTCTCTTGAGACAGGGACTCATAGGTAGTGCAGGCAGGCTGGCCTTCAACTCACTTAGGTAACCCAGGCTGGCCTTGAACTCACAGCAGTCCTGCCTCAGCCTCCTGAGTGCTGGGATTACAAGCATGTGCCAACATCTCCAGCCCAACCATTATTAAAAGAAAAGGGTGGGGGACTGGGGATTTAGCTCAGCTGCATAAGTGCCTGCCTTGCAAGTACGCGGTTGTGAGTTCGATACCCAGTACCAATTAATAAAAAGAAAAGAGGAAAAACAGTAAAAAGCTGTGGCGGCCGAATCACGTACCCCGACAGACGCCCACACTGCAATTTGCAGGGCCTGGAAGGGTGCCAGTTTATGTGGCAGGAGAGAGGCTTTACAGTGTGTTAAGTGGAGGAACCTGAGACAGCAGACTACTTACTCTGTGCAGTAGAGACACACATGAATCCGTCTCATCCACAGCTTGGGAGCAGGAGGCCCAAGGTCAGGAAAACCCCTGGCCGCAGACGGGAGACTCCAGTCGCCGCTGTGAAAGTTCTGGTGGCTCTGCGCCCCCTGGTGGCGACTGCGAGAAGCGTCCCGTCTGTGCCCCTCCCTGTGCCTTTGGGCTCTGGCCTCACGGGACCCCTCTTTCCCCAGATTCTGCTTCTGATCGACATCGAACAGTCCTACATCAACACAAACCATGAAGACTTCATTGGATTTGCCAAGTATGTACCTGCGGGGGGCGCGGGGGGCGGGGCGGTAGCAGTTCCCATCCTCGGCCGCAGGCCCCAGGGAGCCGCTAGAGCACGGGTTCCATCAGAGGACGGAGCCAGGGGTCCCCGGGTGAAGGTCAAGGCCATCCTGAGGGTGCCCCCCGCCCGGCGTCCCCACCCAGCCCAGGGTGAGCGGAAGGCTGAAGGGTCTGCTCCGCCGTGCCACCGGCTGCCGCACCTCTCTCTCCCTCTCCCTCCCTCCCGCGACTTCTCAGAGCCTGTGATGCACCGGGGTGCAGCTTGTCCCAGTCTCGGGGTGCTCCTAGGGACCCGGCTTCAGGACTGTCTAGCTTCCAAGGCACCTGGCTGGGGTCGGGCTCTGGTTTAGGAAGGATGTAGACACGAGTGATGATGCCTGACGCCAGCATTCCTGGGGCCCTGAACACGCCTGAGCATCACCGGGACCATTGTGGTGACCTCCCTCACGCGGCTCCTGGCATCCGTGCCCAGCACAGCCGGCTTTCTTGGACTCTTTAGTGGAAGCCGTGGGCCTCCTCCTGGGCATGCGTGGTAGGGGAGCCAAGTTCTTCTGGGCATGCACAATAGTGCAGCCGCCATCTTCTGAGCATGTGCAAAGCTGGAGCCGCCAGATGGCCCCAGCCGGGTCCCCACGCTCACAGGCAGACCAGGCCTGCAACCCGCTAGTTAGGGCGCGGTGTGCTCAGAGCCCCATGGGGCTGTGCAGGGTCCCCCGGAATCCGGGGGGTGACCCTGGCGTCCTTGAGGTGGGCCATGGGGCCGCAGTGCTCTGGGTTGAACACTATCCAGGCAGTGAACAGGGTGGATGGAACACTGGTTCCATGCTGGGCACATGCCACGTGAACGGAACGAATCAATGAACGGATGGATGGATGGATGGATGGATGAATGAATGGCACAAGGCCCACACTCCTCCCCAGGGCCCTGGCGGGGTGGGTGCCCTGCGCTGGCCCTCAGGGGCACCTGGTGGGCAGACAGCGCTTTGTCTCGCGGCTGTGTTCCTCACCGCGACGTCTCTGCTTCTCACACTTCATCTGCAGTTCCTTCTCACAATCTCTCCTGTTTTTCCTTTGATCACTCCACTCTTTCCTCTGGATTCCGGGGCCTTCCCACTCTCCCCAGCTGTTACTATACTGAGCAGCTGCTCACCGGGTGGGTATTGCCTGCCGTGTGCCTTTGCCCTGCTGTGTGAACGGGGACGCCTTGGCCGGGTGGCCCCAGGCCCGGGGAGGGGGCGTCCCAGGGGCCCACTGAAGAGAGGCAGAGCACTTGCTCGGAGCCGGGGCCGCAGCTGGGCCTTTGGACAGGACAGTGCAGAGACAGCCACACCTCCGCCAGGAGGCCCTGAGCACAGCCACCGCACAGGCAAGGAGAAAATACTGCATAAAATTCAGCCCCATTTTTTGGGGGGGAGGGGTTGGTGTTTTTTTTTTTTCCAATAGCAGAGATTGAAGCCAGAGCCTTTGTACTGAGTTACATCCTTAGCCCTTTATGTGCCTCAGCTAAACTCAAGCTTGTGATCCTCTGCCTCCCGGAGTGTTGTGAATACAGGAACATTCTACTTCCATTCTTAATTTTCCATCCTTTATCCATCTAGACGGAAGCGTATTTTACACACATGTGTGCACACGTGCATACACATGCACCCAGCAGCCAATTTGAACTTCAAGGCAAAGCCCCCAGCAGCAGTCTGCTGGTTTTCTGAAATTTCTAACCAAAGCAATAAAAAGAAAAAGAAAAAATAGATAAGTGACAGGAGATGGAAACTGTTCGCCAGCTTCCATGTGATTGGTGGCATAAAAAGTGTATTAGAATCGGTGAGGGCTGGGGGAGGAGGCCGGCCCTGTAAGACACGGTGGCTATTGTCTGCACCTGAATGACACGGCTGGAAATGGGTGGCTAAAGGAGAAAAGTGATCAGGGACTGTAGATAGATAAGGACCCATGTGGAAATGCACCCCGTTGGCTTTGGATGTCCTCCAGGAACTGAAGATGAGCTGACATTTTCATAGCCAGTTAGCTGTCCAGTGTCTGGTGTCCAGGGCTGGATGGCCTTGCAGATAGAGCTCATTGTGACCTGGTATTGGGGTCCGGGATGGGAAGGGAGAGCAGAAAGAGGCTTCAAGTATCTGACACCCCACCAATCTGGCATAGGTCCTTCTGCGGCCACCTCCTGGCCCTTCATGGGCCCTCTTTGACACTCTGGGACATGCTGTGCTGTGGAGGGAGCAGGCACTTTGGGGTAGCGGAGATCAGGGCCTAGAAACCTCAGGTTTTTTTTGTTTATTCATTGTACTGGGAATCAAACTCAGAACTCAGGCAGGTGCTTTGCTGCTGAGCTATATTCCCAGCCAGAAGCCTCAGTTTAAAGGGACACCTCTTTGTTCCATGCGCCCACACTCTTTCAGGCTGCCCTTCATGCACAAAGGCATATCTCTGTCCAGGCTGGTCAGTGGGCCCCTAGGGAACAAACCCTCACCTGGGCCACCAGGGCCTCATGCTCCCCCACCACTCGCCCCACATCTCATCTGCATGCACCCTGTCTGTGCTTTGATTGCAGTGCCCAGCAGAGGAACACACAGCTGAATAAGAAGAGAGCCATCCCCAACCAGGTAGCTCACTGGCTGCAGCCACCACGCCATCTCGGGGGCGGGAGGGCACACCAGGGTGACCTTTGAACACTTAGGATGCCCTGTCAGCCTCAAGGATCTGAGTGCTGAAGCTTTAGCAGGGCCTGGAGGTAAATGTCACACCCCAGAAAGCCCTGTTGACATCAAAGGTCAAGGTCACTTTCGGGCCCTCAAGGCAGGGTCTGTGTAGCAGTTAACCTCAAGTGTCTACAAACAAATGGGGTTTCCCAGCTCCTGCCCCAAGGGTAGGGTGAGAACCATAGAAGGTGCCTTACTACCAGCAGCTCAGGAAAGTCAGGGATGGTTTGATCCCACACCCTGAAACTTGATATCATGCCCTGGATGGAGGCCTTATGAAATAAGGTCAGCTTGCTAAGAAGTTCCTGCCACCTGTTCCCCATTCTCTATGTCAGGCCGCACAGGGTGGGGGTGGGGGCTCTGCTATTTATCTTGCACGATTATAGAACCTGATTGAAAAAGAGAAAGTAACCACTGCATGATTTGGTTTTGTTTTTTGTTTTTGTTTTGTTTTGTGCTTGCACAGGTAATACATATATTGTTGCTTTTTCATTTTGGAAGATGATAATGAATTAAATAATTAACACCATGAATATAATTAATAGCATGTAATTTTTTTTCTTTTGCTGTTTTTTTCCCCTGCTCATTTCTTCTGCCATGACTGTGCTTTTTCCTGCTTTCTCTCTGTCTTCTCATGTCCCTTCTGTCTCTGTTCCTCTGCTCGCTCTTCCTTGATTTACCCACAATCCTAACTTTGCATTCTCAAAGGGGGAGATCTTGGTAAGTACCTGCTCAGTGTGGTAGTGAACGTTAGAGAATCTCATAGTAGTGGAGACCCTGCCTGCCTCTTAACTTCCCTCCCCCCGCCAAAAATAACAACAACAACAAACTAAAACTCATGCTAACCTGGAAAACCGCCCCCCCCCATATTGTGGCTGTCACTGGACTTGGTGTTATCCGGGGTGTCCACTGTCCTCACATAAACACTAACCTGGTCACTGCCTTTATTAGAAGCTCAGCTCCTTCAGCTAATTCCAGACAGATTATCTGGTGTTCCATAGATCAGGGATGGCAAATACCATGCCTGCCTCCTATCCCTTCCTTGCTTGTGTGTGTGGATAATTTTGTTCAAGTCCCACAGGAATTAATTTTTGCTATTGCTGCTTCCCCAGGGCAGAAATCCCTCACTGACCAGAGCAGTTTCCACCTTCTGTGCCCATGGCAGACATGACTAATCAATCCAGCACTTCTTGTGCCATCTCTCCTTTGCATGCCCATGGTAGGCATAGCTCATCAATCCTGGCATTCTTCCTTAATAGGCATGCCACCCTTCCCTTGTGTGGCTGATGTGACTAAGATATTTTTAATTTTTCCACATGCTGTCCTTCCCTGTATCCATGCCAGGCATGAGTAATCAATCAGGAACCTTTCCCCTGGATACTGCCACAAGCTTCCTATTTCCATGGCTACGATGACAGTCGATGAGACTCTAGTTCCGCTTATTCTTTGCCTGGGACAGACATCACTAACTGATCCTAGCACTGTTTCCTGCCACTCCCAAAATTCTCACTATGGTGGCCCCAAGCTACTACACCAGAAGCTCAACTGTATTTGCCATCCCTGGTATAGGCACTGCTTGGTCCCTTTGCAGGGAGCCCTCACCTGGGTCTGGAGTGGAGCAGCAGGGCATTCGAGGCCCAACCCTGTCCCAGAGGGAGGAGAGGCCGCTTCAGCTGCAAGCTGAGCTCATTGTGGGCCTGCAGCCCACTGGGTGTTCTCTCGCTGCCAGCTGCTGGGTCCTGGGTTGGTGCCTCTGCTGCCCTCTGCAAAGATCTTTCTTTAGCTGAGGCCTTTTTGTGCCAGCTTGGATGCCACCGGGTCCTGGCCAGTGCAGATATTGCCCAAGTGCAGAGCTCGGCCAGCAGCCGGGGAGGCAGGAGGAATAGACCAGCCCTCGGCCTGCGGGTCCCTCTTTCACCCTACCCTCCTCCCCACAAAGTGCCTATGACCTTGAGTAGTGTCCTCTCCCACACAGGCCAGGCCAGGCCAGGCACCTGCTTTCTTCCCCAGTCCCCAGAGGTTTTGTCACCCCAGCCCCCAATGCCGTGAGTGTGGCTTGGGACCGTCACCCAGGGAGGAGGCTGGCCCGGCCGCCCCGCAGACCCAGCCACCGCTTCTCGCATGCTGCTCGCACTATCCCAGGCAGCCCCTTTTCATGTGTGCCTGCTTGCCTCCCCTGTGCCCTGGCCTGGGGGCCCCCTCCCTCTCCCCTCCCCCGCCTCCTCCTCCTGAGCCCATCCCCCAGGGGATACCTCTTGGCACTAACTGGCCTGCCCTTAGGCCTCACTGACCAGAGGTGGCTGGAAGGGAAGGGTGCTAGCACCCAGGCTCGGAGGCTCCTGGATGCTGTTTTTGGTGGCTCTGGGTAGCATCCTTAGCCCTAGCCACAGTCAGAGGCAGGTGGCCCAGGCCAGTAGGGGGTGGTCAAGGACAGCTACATTCAGGAATACAGAGGCCCAGGATGTGGGGGAGCAGCAGCCCCCTGGCCCCTATTTGTCTTCCCCCTGGGTGTCATTTAGTGATTGCACCCAGATCCATGAAGTTCTCACCCTGTGCCACACTGGGACTAAGACCCATGGCGGACATGGGGGCAGAATGTGGCCACTGAGACCCACATGGCCTGGGGCTTTGGGGGCCAGAAGCAGGGGTTCCCTCCTGGGCCCCTCGCAGGTCCACCTCACCTCAATCTGGAAACCAAGAGTGCCATCAGCGTCACCAGCTGTCCCATTGAGTGGGGTGAGGGCCATGTCCAGAACACTGGGCCCTGGCCCAGCGCATCCTGGGAAGGCCAGGATGAAGGGCACCCTGCTCCCATGACCTTGCTGGGCTGCCACAGTAGTCAGAAGCCAGCCAGCACTGTCTGATCCCTGGCTTCACTTGTCATCCCGTTCCAGGTGGCACCTTATACTGTCCCCAGCCTTGGCAAGGGACTTTGGCACAGTCGCTGGTCTTTGGTGGCAGCCTCTGTCTTTGCAGCCCTGTGGGTCCAGGAGCCCAGAAGGGGTCCCTGGGGAGGGAAGGGCCTGAAGGCTGCTGGCCTTGAGAGCCCACAGCCCTGGGGATGGTCAGGAGGTCCCATGTGAGAGCTGCCCACCAGCAAGTCACCCAGGCCAGCCTGACCCCAAGAGGCCCCTCCAGGACTTCTCCTCCCTAGCCCCACCCCCCACCCCACCCCCACCCCCCGGTGACCAAGCCCAGCCTGTCCCAGCCACCCGAGGCCCCACACAGCCCCGCCTCCTCACTTGGCCTGTGTGCACCTCCACACACTGCTGGGG